>JANAVB010027397.1:21471155-21557316 GCA_029216955.1 Iris pallida | reverse complement strand
TATGTATGTATGGATGTATGTATGTATGGTATGTGTGTGGTGTGTGTGTTGTGTGTAATATATATATATATTATATATATATATCTATATATAAATAATATATATATATACATATATATAATAACACACACACATACATACATACATACATTCATTCATACATACATACACACACTTCATTCATACACACACCATGGATCGGCTGTCCGGAGCGATCACGAGACTTCTGGTCGTGGATCGCATCACGGATGAGCTTGCTGCGACGCAGAAAATTGGCCCTCGATCCTCGCCCGGTGTGGTGTATAGAAATAGGTCCTCTACAAGAAGTAAAATAAAAAGTTGTATAATATACACAATGATTATTAAAATTTAAAAATAAATAAATTTTTTACCTTGAAGTGGGCGAACCAAAAGGCCTTCCTATCTGCGGAGCATCTGAGTAGTTAATCCAAGGCCCACCATAGTTCTGCCTCAGAAATACCCCAGCTGTCTCTGTACTGCAGAAGGCGATATCTATACAATAATAATTTTTATGAATATATATGTACATATAATCATTGAGAAATATATATTAATTAATTAACTTACTTCATAGGCCGTCCGTCCAAATCTCCATACGCGTCTCGGGGGAGCGTATGGAGGGTCGCTCTCACCTCCTGCCTGGCAGGATCAGTCTGATCGCCGTCCTCCATATGCTCGGCGTCGGCTCCCCCCATGGAGCCGTCGCAGGAGTAATGCTGGACGGGGATCAGGGATGCTGGACGCGGGATCAGGAAGGCTAGACGACGAGGGAGGAGTCGCCAACCTGCTGGAACTGCCCTGTCCCGGTAATGGAGGGAACAGAACGGTACAATGGCATACTCGGAGATGAGGAGGGTACGAATCTCCATCCCCAGCCCGGGGCTGACGGGACTGTCTAATATAAATCCTCCGCGTTGTCCATGGTCTAGTCATACCTGATAATAACATATGACAATAAAACAAAAAAACATATTTATATGATAGACATCACAGATTTTTGAAAAAATCATAGTCACAGATAAAAGTGTCAAGTGTCACTGAAGTGTCACAGATTTATATGATAGAAGTGTCACTAAAGTGTCAAATATGATGATAAAACAAACGTACAATTTAATCCTCTTCAAAATTCATCTAGTTCGTTTAGCTCATCTACTTCTTCTTTCTTCTTCTTCTTCCTCCTCCTCTACATCTTCACTTTCATCTGCATCTTCCTCTTCAGATAATTCTACTTCTTCTACAATTAGATGTGTAATGAGGAACTTCCGTCGTGTCCACTTCTATAATATTTGTTACAAGAGGTTTTCATCTTCTTGATAAGCTATATCGTCAACCTCAAAGGTATTTCTAGCTTTGGTCTTGCATACTGCCCACCAGTCCGACCTTGTTGTTCCCGTTTAGGATAACTTGTGAAGTACACTAGCTGAGCCTGACTTGATAGGACAAATGGTTCATAGGCTTGATATCGACGCTGATAGTTTATATCAACAAGACCGTGCTTGTCTACTTTCCAACCTTGACCTTCAATCGGATCGAACCAATAACACCTGAATAACACAATCTTAGCAGGCTATATTCCATAACTATATGTCAGCTCCACGATCTCCCATAGCACGCCATAGAAATCGTTGTCCGCATCAACATCTTTGTAGTTCGAAGATCTGATACACAAACAGCTATTTTGGTGGAGTCGAGATCCACAAAGTTGTCTCTGATCGGACAAGTTGTTGACTTGAACCTAAACCCATTAACACAGTAGCTTGGCCATATTTTTGCAGCATAAATTGGTCCCTTGGCTAGCGTTCTAATAGACTCATTCTCAAGTCTTACGTATGGACGATCGACCTAAATACCACGAAAGAAGCAATTAAGCTCATTCTCAATCAAGTGCATATACAGAAAGGTAATTACAGAGTTCTTAAGTCTTATATATGCACTCAACCATGATGGAAAATAATGCCTCATTTCTTGTTCTTGTTCTTCTTCTATTATGTGTGGCCTACCTGACCTCACATCATCATTAAATATGCTGAAAACAACATCGTTCAATTAATATATTAGTATAATAATCAATATTATTAAAATAATGTAGACGTATTAATTACTTACCCCTCCAGTTTCTCTACTTCCTTCTCGTCGCAGTTGAGTAATACATACACCTGAGCAGCCCTTAGCTCATCATCGTTCAGATAACTCTTCTTCATTTTACCCGATGGCTTTCTTGGAGCATTGAATACCTTCAGTATTGTATCATTACTTTCATGATCTCCTTCGTCGTTTATGGAAGCTCTCGTTCTATTAGTTACAACATGAGGCTTAAAATACATCGAACAAAAGTTTGTAATCTCCTCGAGAACATAGGCTTCACAAATAGAACCCTCGACCCGTGCCTTATTTTTCACCTTTCTTTTTAGGTGATTCAAATGTCGCTCGAACGGGTACATCCATCGATATTCGACGGGTCCACCAACACGTGCCTCATAGGATAGATGAATCGGTAAATGCTCCATAGAGTCGAAGAATCCAGGAGGAAACAGCCCTCTCTAGCTTGCACAGTGTTACCGCAATGTCCTTCTCTTGATTTTCTAGACGATCAACGAGCAATTTCTTAGAACAAAGATCCCTGAAGAATATGCTAAGCTCCGTCAATGGATCCCAAACTGCATGCGGTAAGAATTCCCGAATGTAATCAGAATTAACCTCTCCATGAATACGTGACAGTCGTGGCTCTTCATACCCGTTAATTTATTTTTTTTCGGATCGACACATCTTCTCAGATTTGACACATATCCATCTGAAAATTTTAGGCCCTGGATCCGCCGACAAAGTCTCACTTTATCCTCCTTGTCCAGCGAGAAAATTGACTTCGACAGGAACTGTTTTCCATTCTGCTCTATCAAATGCAACGCAGGGCGTTTGCATATTTCTTCTAAGTCCAACCTGGCCTTGGAATTGTCTTTCGTTTTTTCCCTTTACGTCCATCACAGTATTAATTATGTTATCAAACACATTTTTTTCAATATGCATGACATCAAGATTATGTCTGATCAGATTGGTACTCCAGTATGGCAGATCCCAGAATATGCTACTCTTTGTCCAGTTATGATCTCTACCAAATCCATCGCACTTGTACCCAGTTGTAGGATCTTCGATAGCACTTGAAAAATCTTCAACCTTCTCCCATATCGTGGCTCCGTACCACCTTGGCGGTGGATCACCCTTCTCTACAACGCCGGCACGGAATGCATTTCTGTTCCTTCTGAACGGATGATCTTTTGGCAGAAATTGCCGATGACAATCAAAGAAGCACGATTTTCCTCCGTGTTTCAAGCGGAAAGCCTTACTATAGTCCATGCAATACGGACATGAGAGACGGCCATGGGTGCTCCATCCAGATAACATTCCATAGGCCGAAAAGTCGTTGATGGTCCACATAAGGGTTACCTTCATCTGAAAATTCTGCTTCCTGGAAATATCGTACGTGTTAGCGCCTACTTCCTATAACTGATTCAACTCATCTATCAAAGGCTGTAAGTACACATCAATGTTCCTCTTGGGATTGTTCGGACCAGGAATTATAACGGTTAGAAACATGTACTGAGTCTTCATGCACATCCAAGGCGGTAGGTTATACGGAGTGATAATCACAGGCCAGCACGAATACTGGGATCCCGAAAGACCAAAAGGAGTAAAACCGTCAGAAGATAGTCCCAACCTGACATTACTCGGATCTGAAGCAAAATCAGGATACACTCGATCAAAGTGCTTTCACGCTTCTCCATCGGATGGGTGATCCAACACTCCTTCAATCTGTTCTCGCATGTGCCAACTCATATTTTCGGCCGTCTCTTTTACCATAAATAATCTTTGCACCGCGGCGTTAAAGGCAAGTAGTACATTGAATCGGTCGGTCTTCTTGCACCGGTAGACCTTCCTGTACTAGTTGTCTTATAGCGATCAGCACCACAAAATCTGCACACATCTGCGTCCTTGTCGTCTTTGTAGTACAACATGCACCCATTGCGACAAGAATCGATTTTCTCGTATCCCATCCAGAGCGATCTCACCATCCTCTTAGACCGGTAGAAGTCTTTAGGCAACTTAGCACCCACCGACAAGATCTCTATAATCAACTCCAACACTCGGTTGTAACATTCTTACGACATGTTAAAATCTGACTTAATGCTCAACAGTCTTGTAACCACCTCCAACGGTGAATGATCCTCACAACCAGGATACAATGGAGTCCTTGCATTCTCCAGCAACTCCATGAACTGTGCAGCATCGGCGTTCGGTGCCTCCTCAGGTGGATCATGAACGAAACTAAGTCCCGCAGCGTCGAAAACCATGTTCACGCACCCGTCTTTGTATGTATGATTATCTAAAACAAAATTAGGTCTCGCATGTATATACGGCTCAACGTAAGGCTCCGGCTCTGATGCTAAAGACACAAGTTCTCCGCGTGCGGTCCACTGATAGTAATTAGGCGTGAAACCCCTCGAGTACAAATGATATGTCACTTCCACTTCTGGATAATATTTCACGTTATGACATTTCACACACGGACACTTAATTTTGGTGCCGTTCATGTACTGAGGGAACGCCTTAGCAAACTGCAGGAACTGCTCTACTTCCGCTATGTATTCATCCCGCACACCACACATATCATCAGGACGACGATTGTACATCCATAAACGATTCCGCAAGTAGTAATTCATATCCATTTGGAAATAATTCTGCAAAGATAGACACACATTATCCAACAGGCACAAATTCGTATATTATGTCTTATTATGGGACCACATTAGTAGCGGACAGTTACTAATAACAATGATATGCAATCTAGGTCAAACTAGGTTGTACTAAGTCAAACAAAGTTAAACAAGGTCAAGCTAAGTCAAACAAAGTCAAACAAGGTCAAACAAGGTCAAGGGTTGACCTATAGTTGACTATGTCAACTCTTAGTCCAATCTAGGTCAGATGTTGACTCTACTTTGACTTTCAGTCAAAATAGTCAACATTGGTCAAACAAGGTCAAATCTAAGTCAAATATCCTATTTCTAGTCATTACCTACCAAGATACCCTTTACCTTAACGCTATTGGTATCCCAATACCAATACCTTAAGTTGGTACCCTTTACCTTATCGCTATTGGTACCCTTTACCTTATCGCTATTGGTATCCCAATACCAATACCGCGGTAACATGGTTGGTACATTAAGGGTCTTTGACAAGATGACATGTTGCGAAAAAATATATCCTTATATATAGTTCTCCTACGGATTTTCTTTAACATTACGTAGGAGAACTATAAGGATATATCTTTTCACAATATGTCACCTCCTCAAAGACCCTTAATGTGACAACCATGTCACCCTCTCAGTCATATCCCTGAGCTACGATGCAGCTGCAGGCATTTAACATATCACAATTTATAAAAATAACTAATAAATCTCTATCCTAACTAATAAATTAATATCCTACTTTAACATCTAATAACTCTCATATTCCTGCAGCTATGATGCAGTTGCAGGCAGTTCCTTCTAACATAAACTAATATCCTAATCTAAACTAACCCTTTAACTGAAACTAATATCTAAACAATGCTAATCATGAACTGTACACTACTACCTAACATTCACATGAACTATCTATCTCAAACTCTCTATCATAACTAATAAATTAATATCCTACTTTAACATCTAATAAATCTCATATTCCTGCAACTAAAAGGCAAAACCATGGTATATATATGGTTTAAAGTATCGGCGGATACCGATCTGATACGGTCGATACCGATACAGTTTGGCATGTTCTGATCCGATACCGACCGATACCAAATATTGACCGATACCGACATTGGGGGTCTTTGTTCCGGTCAATTCGGCAAAACCAATCGGTAAGGGTGACTACTATTTCATATAATTTCAAAACTACTACGAAATAACGCTGAAATACTTAAAATTATGTAGATATGTGTGTATGTAAGTGTGTGAGTATATATATATATATATATATATATATATATATATATATTTTTTAGATATGTGTGTATGTAAGTGTGTGAGTAGATATGTGTGTATGTAAGTGTGTGAGTATATATATACATGTATATATGTAGATATGTATATATATATATATATATATATATATATATATATATATATATATATATATATATATATATATATATATATATATGTATATATGTATGTATTGCGTGTGTGTGTGTCCTGTGTCCTGTGTCACAGAGTCGTGTCCGAAATAGGGTTAGGGTCCTGTCCCCTGCCCCCTCTCCCTACCCCTGCCCCCTCCCCCCCTATAGGGTATCCTATTACCATAGACTAATCTAGGACACTCTTAAGATACTAGGATATCTAACTATCCTAGGATACCAAATTCTAGCCAAGATACTAACTTAGGGTACTAACTTCTAGCCCATATCCTAATATCCTAGGCTATAACCAAGGGGACACATATATAGGTTAAGATATTTACATATACTATATCCTAGGCTATAACCAAGATACTAACTTAGGGTACTAACTTCTAGCCCATATCCTAATATCCTAGGCTATAACCAAGGGGACACATATATAGGTTAAGATATTTACATATACTATATCCTAGGCTATAACCAAGATACTAACTTAGGGTACTAACTTAGGGTACTAACTCCTAGCCCATATCCTAATATCCTAGGCTATAACCAAGAGGACACATATATAGATTAAGATATTTACATATCCTAATATCCTAGGCTATAACCAAGGGGACACATATATAGGTTAAGATATTCACACAACTACCTATATATTTACTATATATATATATAGGCATACATATATAGGTTAAGATATTTAAATATACTAGGCTATAACCAAGGGGACACAATATATACATTCAACAAGTTATGCATTTATATACTAGAGAGATAGAGAGTGTATAGTTTCAAGTGTGCATATACAAGTGTCATGGGTGTACGTGTCTCCCAAACCAAACTCGTGTCCAAATACTTGACACAATGTGTCCAAAAATAAACCAAACTCAACACATCCAAAACTGGACACGAATCCAAGGGCACGAGTCTTTGGGGACACGAATCCAATGGGCACGAGTCTTTGGGGACACGATGTGTGTCCGTGTGTGTGTGTGTGTCCGTAGGAGAGGAAGAGGAGGAGGGAGAGGAGTTAGGTTAGGGTTTACCTGAGGAAGAGGAGGAGGAGCTCGGGATTGGGGGAGGAGGAGCTCGAGGAGGAGGATCTCGAGGAGGAGGAGCTCGCCGGAGGGGGAGGGAGTCGCCGGAGGGGGAGGGAGTCGCCGAGGGGGAGGGGGTCGCCGGGGGTGGGAGGGCACTGACAGAGGGGGAGGGAGTCGCCTGGGGGGAGGGGGGGAAATTTAGAATTTTCGAACGAGAGTGAAGGGGAAAGAACGAAACGGTGTGCCCTAAGTAAATAAAATTAGCGATGTCAAGTGTTGCAGTCGCTAAACGTCGCAAAATTGGCAACATATGCTAATAATATGTTATTGAACGTCGCTATTCAGCGACGTAGTAAACTCCTGTCGCGGAACGTCGCTAGGCAGCGACGTTTTGCGACGTGTATATAAAGCTGTCGCTATATTTCATAACTAGCGACGTCATTTCTTGCCGTCGCTAAATTACGTCGCTATTAGATAATATTTTAGTAGTGAGAAGCGAACTCTGTAGGGATGCATAGAACAACTCAGAGGTAAGGTGGACATGGATGTTCTAGGATCAATGTACAACCATGTAGGGGTAGTTGTACGGGATATCCCGCAGGAAAACTTTTGGTGGACCTATTACTCTTCTGCGTACTGGTGGTACGAGTAATAGATTTTGAGACAAAATCCAACAGAGGTAATATGGACGTGATAGGTTTTGTGGTCTTAACACCCTATCTTTTATCTCGGGTTGGGTACAGGTGTTAGATTATCGGTATCAGAGGTAATATGGACATGACACACGCTAATCATGAATAATTTTTGGTGGACCTATTACCCTTTGTGCACTGATGGTGCGAGTAATAGATTCGAGACAAAACCCAATAGAGATAATATGGACGTGATAGGTTTTGTGGTCTTGACATCATGTCTTTTATATCGAGTTGGGCACATGTGTTAAGCTAGGAGATTGTCTATATAGATGTGGTATATGGCAATCGAAATATCAGAGCGGAAGTTCAGAGATATCAATATACATGACTTGTCGCTCGGAGAGATGCAATGCGAATCCCCTCGGGGGGAGCAGAGTGTAAGTTCAGAGATACCTGATGTACATAACTCGACACTAATTTTTTTTAGTCCAATAGCAGTCTCTGATTGATGAAATAAGGAATTTTGTCTACAGTGATTACATCATCAAGAGAGGGACTAACCGCCTGTGCCACCAGGTATTTGGCGAGTTTTACGTCCTCTTCGGCTACCCCCTGCGAGTTCAGAGGTCGGGATACTGTCTTGGGCAACTTGACCACCAAGGGTTCAGCTTGTGGTATTGACTTGCCTAAGGGTGTTGGATCGACACTTGGTTGCTGGCTCGTCTTGGGAAGACGGATGACAATTGGCTCGGCAAGGGACTTTATGTCTTCCGATTGCCTTTGAGTGGATTTTGGCAATCAGATCACCATCGGCGTTACAGAGGGCCTCGCATCTTCTTGTTGCCCTTGATTGGATTTTGGTAGTCGGATCACCATCGGCCCTATGACAGGTTTTGGCTCCTGGCTGGATCTCGGGAGCCGGATGACCATTGGTTCCAACTGCGCAGATGAGGCAGGAGAACCGAGCACCTCTTTATGCAAAGTTGTGATAAGGGGTGCGGCCTTGCCCGGTTTATGGGCATGGGGATGAATTCTCGAGGATTCTTCTGGCCCTGTGATGGCCTCTAGTTCATCAGTTATATATTTCCTGGATTCGTCATATAGACAAGCCTCCGAAGAGTAATAAGATTCAACCCCTTTGAAGGGATCAATGTCGACAAATTCAGTCTTCACGAAGCCGTGCTTACTGACATACTTGAAGCACTGGTGAAGGGTGGATGGCACGATCATATAGTCGTGTATCCACGAATGTCCTAGGAGGATGTTGTAGGAGGTGTCTGCATCTATGACGTAGCAGGTAACCTTCGTCTTCAGGTCACCAATCTGACATTTCAATCTGATCTTCCCCAGGGGATAGCTCCTACCCGAGTTGAAACCGCTAATGGCAGTATTGGTCGCTGTTAGCTGGTGCATAGGGATGCGCAATAGTTGGAGCAAGCTTTTCGGGATGATGCTTATTAACGAGCTAGGGTCGATATGCATCCGATCCACCTCGATGTCGCCTATGTATCCAGTGTAGTACAAGGGGCGATCATGCAAGTTGGACTTGATCAACATGTCCTGTAGGGTAAATACGATGTTGGGTATTGCATCTGTGCCATTGCTGCCCTATAGATCTGCTGATGGGTCTTCCCCTGGAGGCTTGACCCGAGCCAAGTAGGCGTCAGCATTTTGGAGTGCTTCGCTCAATGCGACACAAAGATCCTTGGAGAGCCTTAGGAGCTAATATAATGGCAACTTTGCTGGCATATTAGCCAATTATACTAATATGTCAAAGATATAAGGTCTCTCCAGCTCCTGAGGTGCATCATTACGGAGTGGCCTGTCGAAGCGGGTTTTCTTTGGCTTGGACTTATCTGTCGGTGGAGGCTGAGGCGGCCTTGGAACATCCGAGACAGACAATGTTGCCAGCTGAGGATCTTCGACTGAACTGCCCACTATGGGCTGGACTTGTGCTCCAGACCGGGAAACAACGGCTGTCGTTTCCTCAGCTTCGGCTGAAATTATATGGCAGGATCTAGACTTCCTGTCCTTCTTCTTGTTGGTAGGAGATGACACCGCCTGGGTAACTTCGGGTACTAAGTCCGGGTGCGCCCACATGATCTCTCCTTGCGAAGTGGTGAGAGGTACCAGTCCAGATGTCTAGTTTCGGATGGGTGGAAGACTGGTAACCTCCATCGTCGCCCGAGGGACGGGTGTTACCCCATTTGGAGTGTTTGTTGGAGGGAAGTCGCCGAACTGAATTGACACCATGTTCGTCGCCACGGTAACCTCTTCAAAGTCTATTGACAGAGCTTTGGAGTCGATAAGACTCTAGATGTACCGCTTTAATTGGAAGAAGTCATGAGTGGAATGATGGACATAGCGGTAGAAGTGACAATATTTTGGGTCCTCTATTTCTGCTGCTCGGGGCTCGCGCCTTGGTGGAGGGCGTTGGATCCTACCCCCTTGCAAGAGCATATCGAAGATAGGTTTGACACTATCTTCAAATGAGTAATTCACCTTGGGCCATTGACCTTCCGTCTATTTTTGTTCAGGCTTCTTGGTCGCATCGGCGACCATGGCCTGTTTACCTTTATTATTCCGGCTGGAGGTGCCGCCACTGTTGTTGTTGCTGGAGGTGGAACCAGGACGTTTGCCCTTATCCTCTCCATCTGGGATGCATAATCCTAACTGGCGAACCTTCTTCAACTTTGCTTCCGTATTGGTAGCACTTATGATGAAGGTCGTCCAATCCCTGAACTGATCTTCGCCCATCCAGAGGTTAATTGTGGAGAGCAGCTTCTTCTGGCAGATTTCAATCAAGGAGCTCTCGGGATTGCCTTGGGGCAATCTCATTGCAGTTTGGCGGAACTGCTCGATATAGTTCATTGTTAGCTCCCTCTCTCCTTGAACGACGTCCATAAGAGATGACATTATCACATCATGCCCCACTTCGTAAAACCTCTCCAGGAACATGTGCTTGAAGCCGTCAAAAGAATGGATGCAGTTTCAGAAAGGTTGCGGTACCAGTCGAACATAATTCCCTCCAATACTCCAATAAATAACCGTGTGAGGATGGCGTCACTATGCAGCAAGTGGTCGGTTGCGACTTCAAAGTAAGTCATGTACCGACTAGCAGAGGTCTTCCCGTCATACGAATCGATATGAAACGGCTTGTAACGTGGTAGAAAAGGCACATCTCTCCATGCGATGGGATATGGCCGTCGTATTCTGAGGTCCAGAGAGGAGTCTCGGGCATTGAACATTGCTCGAAGCTCCTGGACTTCCTTCCTTGCCTCATTGGCTTCATCTGCAGCTGAAGGAACAGATGCTCCTAAAGGATCATCACCCAAAGGAGGGGCGGTCGTGTTAGAGTCCGCGTTGACTGTGGGTCCCAAGCTTGTTTGTCCAGGCGTCCTAGCTGGTTGAGTTGGCAAGGCAGCTTTGATTTCGTCTACTGACTTGACCAAGGTCAAGAGCATGGCTTCAAGTACTTCTAGACGTTGTCGGACAGTGGGTGCCTCATGATCATCGTCAGCCATAAAGACTGTCTGTATATGGGTAGAGGTGGAAGGGACCGTAGCAGAGGTGCTCTCCGTATCGTAATCTCGTACAGAGAAAACGTCAAGAAATGTCGGAATGTCATCTTCCTCGGACTCGGAAGGGGTACTACCCCCTGTGAAAGAAGCCGCATCGTCTTGGCGAGGGTGGTCGCCCTCAGGGAAGTCCAAGTCTGTAGTATAGTTCCGGGGAATCTCCACCCCCTGTGTATACTCCTGGTACACCAGGTTGTCGCATATATTGAGAAAACTGCTACCCCCAGCTTCATCTACTCCCAATTAGGCCAAAGGTGCGCCCCTAGGTGCTGGAAGCTTCTTTCTAGATCGAGTGCCTAAATAGACACCCCTATGGCTGTCGGCAGCAACCCTCCAGATGAGAGTTTCCTTGCAGTGCTGGCTGAGATTGCCAGGCTGGAAGAGCCTGTCTTCTTTCCTTCTTGCCGGGAGGAACCTTCCGAGTTGAATTACAGGAGGCAAAAGAAAACTCCTCGTCTCCCAAAATTTGCACATGTTTCTCGAGTTGTTGTCGGACAGGTGCTGGCTGCTGTAGTCGTTAAAAAATAGACTGCCGATCTTCAGGTGCTACCGATTTGTCACAGCAGCAGTTGATGATGACTTGGGTGCAACGACGTCCCGAGAGGGACTCATCGTATGCCAAGATTGCCTCTTTACGTTTGTGAGTGATCACCTCACGCAAGTCGATAACAGGCTGATCTACCTTTGCACCAAACTTGTGGACTCGGGTATCCCGAGCACACAGATTCGTAGGTATCATGTTTGCTCCCTGATCCGAGGCTAGTAAAAGCACTTGCTCTCGATCGTTGGAGGGAAACTTTAAAGACCTATCCTGTCCGTTAGCCCTGGAGGACTGGACGCGGGTGGTTAAGTACAATTTTCCATCAGGAGTCCGTATAACAGTTAACGGTGCCAGCTGACGGTCCGTTGCTTGGACAGTTGACTGGGCTTATTGGGACCGCACTATCCTGGACTTCCTCAACTTAGCACCTGAAGGCGCATGGTAAGAAGAGTCCTGATTTGAATATTCCACATTCTCAAGGGGTCGCATGGAGTCGGGTCCGCATGAGAGACGATCGAATACAGAGTTTCTGACAGGGTCGCATGAGACACTCTGTCTATGGCCAGGATTGGCTGCCGCGTGGACCATCTTCCTGCGACTAGAGTTGGCTGTAGCATGGGCCATCTTCCTGCGGCTAGAGTTGGCTGCCGCATGGGCTATCTTCTTGCAGCTAGAGTTGGCTGCCGCATGGGCCATCTGCATGCGGCCAGAATTGGCTGCCGTATGGATTGTCTGCCTGCAGCTAGAGTTGGCTGCCGCATGGACAGACAGCCCATTTCTCTTATACGGCCTCTTCTTCATCCTTATGGATTTCCCTTGTGCCCCAAAAAACTCAGCATCGTAGTGTTTTCCTTTGCTGGATTTAGGGACAGTGGGATCCTCCGCGGTCGGAAGCAAAGCCACAGGAGAGCATCGATCACCGTCTTGGGCCGCAGAAGGAGCTTCTTTGTCACGCCCCAGAACCAGAATACCAGAGAGCGGGAGAATGACTCAGCCAGCTACGTTTTACGGGTAGATAAATACCAGATAATACGATCAATGCTGTCTAAAAGACGAGGGGGTGCATACTATTTGAAAGTCTTACTAGGGTTACTCAACATCTATTGTCTCAATCATTCAAACAAGAAATAATAAATAGAGAACATGTAAGATAAAGCAGTAAGACGTCCCGAACGCTCGGTCAAAATGTTCTTTGAGACCTGGCTTTACAAAACATAGCCAGAGGATATAGCAAGGTATACACAATCTTTATCAGCTGCAGTCTGACTTAGTTACAATTATGTAAAAGTAAGTACAAGACAATCCGACTAACATGTCGGTGCCAAACGACAAAAGTGAAGTAAATAATAAAAACGAGCAGGGAAGCAAGGGACCCACTCGTGTCCTTCGATGATTATTCCTCTAGTATTGACCATTTTGGAGGTGGAAGTAAGTTGAGTCCTCGAGAACTGGCTCTAAATCTGGCCATGCAAAACTAGAGAGGTTAGACATCTAATAGCAAGTACCGCAAGGAAGCACGATATGAGAAATTAGAACCAGTAATAAGAGTAAGATTATGATAAAAAGGTCTCTGCTTGCTACTGGGGTTCGCACAACATCACGACACTTCAAGCCAACTTTCCAACCAAACAAGGACAGAAGTTGACCCGTTATGTCCTAACATTTTGCTCATCTCAGTAGTTAACAAAGTAGGTACAGTACACAATCAAATCAATTTAAACGGCCATGTAACTACTATGGCTTGATACTGTAAGTTCCAAGTTACCCTAGAAATATGTAATAAGGATTCCTCAGTTCTTACTATGTACAAGCAAGGCTAGTCTACCCAATCAATCAATTGCGCCAATCATGAATTAGACGAGTCCCAGTGGAACGCCCGTCATCAATATACAATAAATAATATAAGCAGATATCATTTTCCGCCCGTGTGACAGATTTTCAGTATCTGTGGGAACCAACCGGCATGTCGGGCACTAATTGTCCCAAGGATGGCTGCCATGTAAGAACTCGAGAATCCATTCTCTCCATGCAATCGTTATTTTATTTAACTTAGTAGTCCCTATGTTAAGTGAAATCCCATGTCGTGGATCATGGTCAATCAGGATGAGTACTTTTGTACAGAGTACGATATGCACAACTCTACAACGATGCCCGTGCGGCTAGGTTGTAGGTCTTACATAGCGTAATGCAACAATCAATCCTAGCCACGGAATAATCATGCCTTGACTGTAAGATGCACATGCTGCTTTTACAGAAAAATGGAAGTCAACATGTATCCATATGCCAACGTTCGGATTGGCTAGTCGATCACAATGGTTCATGGTTCATACATGAACGTATCTCATTTAATTCAATAAGATGACTAGCCAGTCTCTTAGTTCCAACTAGGAACGCATGATCAATTATTAGTCAAGGTAACAATCAATGTCAATCTATGTCAACTCGGGACAAGAAATATCCAAAAGGCACTATGGGCGGCAATAGATGGATGCCCATCTATGCGTCTGGGTAAGTCAGGATCCTTCTATGCGGCCAAAATTGGGTCAGAATCCCATGCGGCTCGGGAGCCAAGGTCCATGCTTATGCGGCCGAGGATCACCATGCGGTAAGCAGACTATACGGTAAGCAGCCATGCAGCAAGAAGCCTATGCGGTAAGCAGCCATGCAGCAAGGAAGGCAGGGTCTCATTCGGCTGAGAGCCAACAAAGCCATGCGACAAGGAGGAAATGAGTTCATGCGGCTTGGGGAGAAAAGTCCATGCGGCTGAAGAGAAACAGGGTCATGCAGCTCGGAACCACCAAAGCCATGCAGCCAGAGAAAACATGCATATACGGCTGCAGGGGAAGGTTTCATGCGGCTAATAGCTAGAGATAGCTATACGGCTGAAAGCCAACCAAGCCATGCGACCAGAGCGAAAAGTTCATGCGACTGAGGAGAAACAGGGTCATGCGGCTCGGAACCACCAAAGCCATGCGGCCAGAGAGAAAATATGCATATGCGGCTGCAGGGAAGGTTTCATACGGCTAAAGAAAATGGAGTCTTATGCGGCCAAGAGCCAACAAAGCTATACGGCAAGAGCCAATCAAGCCATGCAGCAATGGAGAGATGGGCTCATGCGGCTGAAGTCAACTCAAGCCATGCGGCTAAGGAAAATGGAGTCTTATGCGGCCAGGAGCCAACAAAGCTATACGACAAGCGCCAATCAAGCCATGCGGCCAAGACTGCCACGAGCCATGCGGCCAGAGGCCATGCGGCCAGGGGAAACTTGTCGCATGAAAGGCCATGCGGCCAACCACTGTTCTTCTTCTCCACTTTTTCGAGAAGAAGAACCATGGAATCCATGGCTTCCAAGCTCCACTAAACCTTCATTTAGGGTCAGAATCCAGACTTCCATAGGTCAAAATGGGGCAGAAAGAAATTTTCTACAATATGGAACCATCAAAACTTGAACATAACAAGGTTAGTTAGATCAAAACCCAAGAAATTCGAAAATACAACAAGCGTATCTACAAGAAATGAGTCATGGAAATTAAAAATGCTAAGTACTAGAGTGTCTTAGAATCCAGTGAGAAAGACAATGGAACAACAAAAATCGAAATCTATCACGAAGCAAGTTGTACTTGCCTAGCTCTCTAGGTTGGTGGGAGAGTAATGGAGGTTGAAGAAGAAGTAAATGAGAGTAATAAAAAGAGAAAAAGGTTGGGGCTTTAAATGGAGATGATGGTAGGTTGGTTGGGTTCATGATGAACCACCCAAACCCGGGAATAAACCAACCCAAGCCGAACCTAATAGCAAAGCAAAAGCAGAAAATAAAATACAGAAAAATAATAAGCGCAAAATTAAAGAATTTAAATACAAAAAAAATGTATGATAATTATTAAATAAATATATTCAAGCAGTACACGTATTAATATATGTATTCTGGGAACGGAGAGTGACATCTCTACCCTCCTTAGAAAAATTTCGTCCTCGAAATTTCAAGTCCAAGCAGGATAGAAATACCAGAGTTAAACTAATCCAAATACAAACAATTTTAGCGAGCAAGCAGTCATCTTACAATAGCAATAGCAAGTAATATATCCATGTTTATCAATTGACGACATCTGGCAATTCTACTCATAAGGTGATAAGCATGAGGAATCAAGACAATCAAGGTACACGAAAAAAAATATACCTTGTGAGTCAAATAGGTACGGATACCGTGATCGAATATCGTCCTCATTTTCCCACGTTGACTCTCCTAAAGAGTGATGACACCAAGCAACACGGACAAGGCTAATTATTCGGTTCTTGAGTATCTTCTCCCTTCGGTCCAAAATGGACACAGGCTGTTCATCGTAAGATAGGTTGGTACAACAACCAGTTCAGAATGATCGAGGATATGGCTTGGGTCCGATATACCTATGCAAATGAGATACATGAAACATATCGTGCACCTCTCGTAACGAAGATGGAAGGTTCAAACGATAAGCAACATTGCCTACCCTATTAAGGATAACAAATGGGCCCACGTATCGTGGACTCAACTTCCCGCGAACGCCAAATCGAATGACCCCACGGGTTGGTGAGATCCGCAAGAACACGTGGTCCCCAACAGAAAATTTTAGCGGCCTACGATGCTGGTCTGCCCAATGACGATGTCGATCTTGCACAACTCGAATTCGCTCTCTAATTCCCTTAACCACTTCAACTGTCTAAACAATTATTTCTGGGCCTAGCATATTCCTTTCCCCGATATCATCCCATGCCAGTGGCGACCTACACTTCTTACCATATAGTGCTTCGAATGGCGCCATCTGGATACTAGCTTGATAACTGTTGTTGTATGAAAATTCGACTAGGTGCAAGTGACTCTTCCAAGATCCTCCAAAATCTAGGGTGCAAGCTCGTAACATATCTTCTAAAGTGTGAATTATCCTTTCTGATTGCCCGTCTGTCTGTGGATGGTAAGCCGTGCTAAATCTTAACTTGGTACCCAAACTATGATGTAAACTCTTCCAGAAATATGATATAAAACAGGTATCTCTATCTGAGACAATACTAACAGGGACCCCATGCTGCCTGACTATCTGCTGCATATATAACTCTGCCAACTTTTCTGTAGATTGCCCTACTCTAAAAGGAAGAAAATGTGCCACCTTCGTAAGTCGATCTACGATCACCCAAATTTCATCCTTAACACTTGGTGATCTCGGTAAACCGGTCACAAAGTCCATTGTAATATGTTCCCACTTCTATTCCGGAATAGGAAGCGGTTGCAATAATCCAGCTGACCTCTGTTGTTCTGCCCTTACTTGCTGACATATTAAGCAACGGGAAACGAATCTAGCTATCTCTCTCTTCATTTTGTTCTACCAGAAGTGCTGCCTGATATCTTGGTACATTTTGGTCCCTCCAGGGTGTATAAAATATTAAGAACTGTGGGCTTCTGCCATAACCTCCTGTCTGATATCTCCGTTTGGCACACATAGGCGTAATCCAAATCTAAGTGTACCATCTTCATGAATTTTCATCTCCTTTCTGAGTCCTGACTCATATTCTGTCCTAAGCTTCTGAATCCTTGGGTCCTGTGCCTGAGCTGCCTTGATCCTGTCTACTAAGTCAGATTGAACTCGTAGACTTGCCAGAATTCCTTCATCACTAGGAAGTATAACCTCGATGCCCATCTCCTGAAGGTCTTCTAAGATATGTTTTTGTGATGTCAACATAAATGCACCGCCTCTCCTGCTAAGAGCATCTGCTACCTCGTTAGCCTTGCCTGGATGATACTGAAGCTCTACGTCATAATCCTTGATCAACTCTAACCATCTTCTCTGTCTTATGTTCAGTTACTTCTGAGTAAAGATATACTTCAGACTTTTGTGGTCTGTGTACATATCCACTCGATCACCGTATAAGTAATGTCTCCATAGCTTCAAAGCAAATACTACTTGTAAGCCCCTGTTTTTCAAAAATTATTTAATTAGTGTTAATTAACTATTAATGTCATTTTTAGCCTTAAAATATTTATTATGATTTTTAGGAATTTTTCTAGAATTATTAAATGATTTTTAATTAAGTTTTAATAGCTAAAATATCAATTTGCAATTTATTGAAATATTTTAAGGTAGTTTTGCAATTTATTAAAATGTTTTATTAGCTGTTTGTAATATTTAGAATTGTTTAGAAGTCAGTTTATAAATAACCAATTGTTTTAAATGTCGGGTTGCAAATTTTTATTTGCATTTGGTTAGGATAGGGACCTAGTTGTAAATTCCTAAACTAAGGGGGCCTAATTGCGAACCTACCCAACACCCCCCCCACGACCACTCTCTCTCCTCTCACCCACTCTGCTGACCGACGACCGCCAGCGCGGCCTGCCCCCGCCATTTTCGGCTGCCCCCCGACCGCCTCAACCCCTTATTTAAACCCCCTCACCCCCCTCAGCTCGACCACCCCCACTTCGACCCACCACAGCCACCGCAGCCCCGCGACTTCCCCACTTAAAACCCGTCGTAACCCTAACTCCGGCAAACGCTCGTCCAGCCTCCACGACGAGCGCTACCGCCCGCAACCACCATCCTCCGACGCGCCTCGACGAGCTGAGTGCAGCGCCACCCGAGCGCCGCCTCGCCGACGTCTCCTCCGCCCACCAGTACCCTCGAAATCCCCCTTCGACGATCGGACACGTGAGTAGCAGTGTTAAATCGTGTCGTGTGAGGCTCGTGTCCACATATGTTGTTCGCCGTGTCCTGGCGAGCACGAGTGTGGAACTGGACACGTGAAACTCGTGTCGTACGTGTCGAAATCGACCCGGACACGTAGAAATCCTGTGTCCCTAACTGTCCGGACACAGGATCGAGTTTTATTTTTATTTTTTATGTTTAATGTTAAACCTAACCTAATTAAATCTAACAAAAATCCTAACCCTAACAAAACCAGTGGGCTGACCCCCTGGCCAGCCCGACCTAACCTAAACCCCCTCCCCCCGCGCGTTCTGGCTCGGGTTCGAGCCCCCTTACTGCTGTTCCTTTTTCTTTTTCTTTTCTTTTTTCTTTTCTTTTCTGTTATATATATATATTTATATATATATATGTATATACATATATTTGTATATATATATGTATTATTATACTGTATTATATATATATATATATATATATATATATATATATATATATATATATATTTTATATATATATATATATATATATATATATGTACTGTATTTATATATATATATATATATGTTATATATAGTACTTTATTATATAATGTATATGTATGTATATGTATATATATGTATTTACGTACATATATGTATATGTACATATGTTCTTGTGTATATATTTTTATAATTAGTGATTTTTATATATATACATATTGTATTTATATAATGTATATGTATATATGTATATATTTTATGTGTATATATATTATTACTTTATAATTAAGTGTTTCCTTATATATATATATATATATATATATATATATATATATATATATATATATATATATATATATATATATATATATTATATATATATATATATATATATATATATATATATATATTATATATATATAAATTAAGTATTTTCTTATACATAGATATATGTACTTTTTACATATGTATGTATATATTCACTATGCATAACTTTACCTTATTAAAATATTAATAATTATTTTGTACTTTTACCAATTTGTATTTTTGTATATTTAAATTACTGCAACCATTTGGTGTCCAAGCCTAGCATGGGTTTCTGGGCCCAAATGTGTTTTCACACATTCAAGACCTGTACAAGTCATATTGGACTTGATTCATGGTCTTGGGTCCTGTATTTGAATTTTGGTTCAAATTATGTACATGGACAAAATACGCAGATAATTAATTATTTTAATTTCAATTGTGTGTAATGTTGTTTTTGGATTTCTAAAAATACTTAGAGTATTGCTAAAATTTTGGAAAAATAGTATTTAGATACTATGTTAATTTAGATAATTTAGTATAATTTTTATAGTATTTAATTTACTGTTTTGCTACTAGTTTGGCATATGAAACCAAAACTCATTTTCTGTATACTTAGGAAAACTGATTTTTATAAAATACTTGTACTGGTTAATAAATTCCAAGAAAATTATAATAAATTTCTATAATTAACAAGGATTATTTTGGTACTTTGTTTTATGTAAAATTAAGCTTTTTGTCTATCTCAAAAATTGTTAGAAAACAATGATCATTTGATTTATTTATTGATTAATTACGACTTGTAACTTTTTGTGTTACTTTGAGTTTTTAGCCGTGTTGAACCTCACCCCTCACTAGTGTAAAGACCCTAGAAAGTTAGTTAAAGTAGTGTGTCACCCCACATTGGTCTCCTATGCTAAAATTATCATTTTTGCTAGGTGCCCAGTCACAAGTCGTGTTGCACCAATTAGTGTCTTAGCATTTTAGCTTAGTGTAAAAACTAAATTTATGTATTTATTTCTATAGTGACGAGTTACCGGACATCCATAGCACTTTTATCGCAGCTTGTTTTGCTTTGCTTTGCTAGAGGCAAGTACTTTCTACAAACTTTACATACTGCTATAACAATAAACTGTGATTTACCCACCATGTTAAATGCTGATCCTTGGGGTAGCAAGTTAGAACTTTACATGTTGTGTTACTTTTAGTCTCCACCATGTTTATACGGTATCTCATATCTCTCACATGTTTAAATAACGAGTTAAGGGAAAAACTGTTAGTATTGTATGTGAACATGACCCCCTTCTTCGTATGTATTTACCGCGCTCGGTGATATTCTATATGTGACCTTGCCGTATGTTCTGATATCGCGTTTGTGTATGAATATACACCGATGCCGTTCGTGCACGTATGTGCATACCAGAAAACTTGATATATACCACAGTACATCCTGTTCACCTATTGACCGATTCACGTACATGCTAGAGTTTTAAACTTTTAAACAATATGTGGTTATTTATAAAAAACCAATTAAACCATGATATGCCATGATTCCAGTTTATTACATTCTTGTTCATGCTTCGTATATTTAGTTTGCTAGATTCAGTACTTGCTCCCGTCCTGACAGGATAACGTTGTAGGTGTCCTTACTGAGGAGGAGTTACTCTGTGACACATATTATGGAGATACTGTCGAGGACCCGGCCTTGCTTTACGAGGATGTTCCTACAGGGAACCTCGCCTAGTTGTCTTTTTTTAGACTTTTGAGAGTAGTCATGTATTAGTCTACATATTTTGTAACTGGACATGTATCCAGTTTTTACATTTCAGACTTGTACTTTGGACATTTTACTATATGATACGACTTTTGTGTTTGGAGCATTTATGAATTTTATTCACTTATAGAACTGTTAGCACATTTAGTCTTATCATGTTGTCTTTAGAACAGCTTACTACGTTTTATATCAAACGTAGGCTGGGCATGACTCGGCCTGGCCCAACAATTTGGGTAGCGGGTCGTGACATATTTTTAGTGGTGGCCCATGCAGGTCGTGACTAAATTGTTTGGTTATATTATTGTACCAAGCATGCCTGCAATTAGGAACTTAAGGTAATTAGACAACATTAGGAATGACGCTTAGAACACCTAGAGGAATGCTAGGATTGCAACATAGGAAAAACGTCACATGCTTGCTATTATAATTAGATTTTTTTGCCTATAATTGGTTACTTTAAACAAGTCCTTATAAGTTCTTTTTATTTTTTATTAGATGGTGCTTACTCGTTCGTCCCAGTATGTTACACCTGAGAATGGTGCACTCCCTATCCAGTCAGCTGACCAGTTGACTGATACACCCCCACATCCACCTACCACACTCCCCCACTCCACAGATCCACAGACCCAGATGCCTCCACCACCTTCCACATCCCAGTCCCAGCAGGCCCTGATACTTCCACCACCCTCTATCATCATACCTACCCAGGCTTCCGTCACACTCGACGGGAACCAGCTGCTCACTATGATCCAGGGGTTCCTAACAACCCATCAGGAGCAGACTGCCCTACTCCGCCAGAGCATAGAGCGTTCTGAGGAACGTCCCGTAGTCCTACCACCTGTAGAGCCACGGCAGAGAGCGGGGACGATCAAGGACTTCTTGGGTCTGAATCCCAAGGAGTTCTCAGGGACTGAGGGCATAGTAGTGGCAGATGACTGGCTAGATTCGGTAGAGAGGAAGCTCCTAGGAGTCAGGATGCCGGGTGACCTCCAGGTCAAGGCATCGGGATTTCTGCTGATAGACTTGGCAGGAGTCTAGTTCCGGAATGATCCGTTATTTGCGAGAGGAAGAGCCACTTGGGATCAGTTCAAGACCCAGTTCAAGAAGAAATTCTTCTCGACAACTGCTAGAGTAGCCATGGGGCTACGATTCCAGAACATCCAGCAGGGGAACCGTTCTGTAGACGAGTATGCGGCAGAGTTTAGTCGCCTGAGCCGTTTCGCTCCTAGTCTGGTTGCAGATCTAGAGGAGATGACCCGTAGGTTTTGCCATGGTCTAGTTCCAGACATTGGCATTCTTATAGTGGCGAACGGTACGACTGACTACTACCAGAGCCTAGAGTTGGCCCGGAGCATCGAGGAGCGTCTTCTGTCTAGCAAGAGGCCGGCTTCTGTACATCATGAGGGACCGTCCAAGCGTCAGGCTTTCCAACAGAGAGCACCGACGCCACCCAGCAGACTTACCGTCCCCCTACACCACATCATCAGACCCCGCCAGTTAGTGCCCCGGGACCCCGACATCAGCAGCAACAGCTGAAGGGAGCTTTTTGTGTATACTGCAAGAGTCCAGGCCACGACTCTCTCGTCTGCAGGAAGAGGTTGGGTCAGTGTTTGGCTTGTGGGTCTCCCACCCATCAGCTTCGAGAGTGCCCAGTAGCGAAGACTAGAGGACCGCTTCCGACTCAGCAGCAGAGGTTTGGGCAGCATCTGCTGCAGCAGAAGGGACCTCAGGAGAAGGATTATAGCCTAGCCCTCGAGCTGGAGCCGGAGCAGGTTTCGGAGCCAGATTACTTAGCTGACATCATCACAGGTCATGTTTATTTGTATACTTTTCTAGCTGTATGTTTGTTTGATTCTGGTGCATCTTATAGCTTCCTATCATTAGAGTTTATGCATAAACACCATCTAGTAGCTACACCTACTGCGGAGATTAGAAGAGTGATGACGGGAGGAGTACCATTGCCTATTAGATCTATCTATAGATGTTCTATTTTTATAGCCGGGAGAGAGTTCAGGGGACGATTCTTTGTGATGCCACCCCCCGGTTATGATATCATATTGGGGATGGACTGGCTTAGCTATGCCCATGCATCTATAGACTGTCATGAGGGTAGTATTTTGTTCAGTCCCCCAGGCACAGCACTATTCAGTGTCAGGAGGATAGGGCCGGAGATCAGCCTAGAGCCGAACTATTGTGCGACAGTTGGGGACGTAGCACCGCCACACCCTATCATTAGGGAGTTTATAGATGTATTCCCAGAGGATCTTCCAGGGTTTTCGCCTGACAGAGATGTGGAGTTCACTATAGATTTAGTGCCGGGTTCATCACCAGTATCCCGGGCTTGCTATAGAGTAAATCCCAAGGAGGCAGTAGAGATGAAAGAGCATATTGATGACCAGTTGAAAAAGGATTTCATTCGATCCAGTACTTCTCCATGGGGAGCGCCAGTGCTCTTTGTGCCTAAGAAGGATGGTACAGTCCGGTTGTGTATTGACTACCGGGCGTTGAATGCCATCATCATCAAGAACAAATATCCTCTGCCAGGATAGATGATTTGTTCGACCAGTTGAGCGGGGCGAAGGTGTTTTCCAGGATAGACTTGAGATCCGGGTACCACCAGGTGAAGGTTAGGGCAACAGACATCCAGAAGACGGCGTTCAACACGAAGTACGGGCAGTACGAGTTTCTGGTGATGCCATTTGGTCTCACAAATGTGCCAGCTGTCTTTATAAAATTGATGAATAAGACATTTCACTAGTATCTGGATAAGTTCGTCATAGTATTTATCGACGACATCCTGATATACTCGAAGACGCCAGAGGAGCATGCCGAGCACTTGCGGATAGTTTTGGGGATTCTGAGGCAGGAGAGATTGTTTGCCAAATTGCCGAAGTTCGAGTTCTTTTTAGACCGAGTGGAGTTTCTCGGCCATGTAGTCACTGGAGATGGAATCTCGGTGGATCCCCGGAAGATTGCTGCAGTTGAGACATGGAAGGCTCCTACGTCAGTTTCAGAGATCAGGAGCTTTCTGGGTTTAGCAGGCTATTATAGAAAGTTCGTCCAGGACTTTGCTAGGATAGCTGAACCCATGACGAAGCTGACGCGGAAGGACGCAGAGTACATCTGGTCAGAGGACTACTAGGCAACGTTTGAGGAGCTGAAGAGGAGGCTGACGACCGCTCCAGTTCTGACTTTACCTTCAGGTTTTGGAGGTTTCACCATTTACAACAATGCTTCTGGGAAAGGGCTAGGATGTGTCCTACAGCAGCATGGGAAAGTGATTGCTTATGCATCTAGGCAATTACGGACTCATGAGAGGAATTATCCTACCCATGACCTAGAGTTAGCTGCGATGATCTTTGCACTCAAGTTATGGAAACATTACTTATACGGAGAGCGTGTGGAGATCTTTACTGACCACAAAAGCTTGAAGTATGTGTTCACGCAGAAAGAGCTGAACATGAGGCAAAGACGATGGTTGGAGTTGATGAAAGACTTCGACATCGATTTACAGTATCATCCTGGGAAGACAAATGTGGTGGCGAATGCGCTGAGCAGGCATCCGATGGCATGGTACCTGATGATTGATCGGCATTTGCGGGAGGATCTGGAGAAGCTCGGTATCGAGCTAGTTCGGCCAGGATCAGTGATACAGATAATGGCACTTGACATTCAGTCAGGTTTGATGGAGCAGATTCGGGAGGCACAGTCTACAGATGAGAGCCTTCACAGACTTCAAGCCCAGGCGTTAGCAGGATTGCTGGATGACTTCACGATAGCAGAGGATGGATCCTTGAGGCATGGCAGCCGATTGTGCGTGCCGAAGGGAGAGCTGGTAGAGGCAGTCTTGCAGGAGGCGCACCGATCGAGATATTCTATTCACCCTGGTGCTAACAAGATGTACCATGACTTGCGGGAACATCTTTGGTGGCACGGGATAAAGAGGGATGTATCACGTTTTATCTCGAGATACCTAGTTTGCCAGCAGGTCAAAACAGAGCGCCAGAGGCCAGCTGGTTTATTGCAGCCGTTACCCATTTTCGAGTGGAAGTGGGAACATATTACGATGGACTTTGTCTCAGGGCTTCCTCGTTCCCAAGAAGGGAAGGATGCCATTTGGGTCATCGTGGACAGGCTGACGAAGTGTGCGCACTTCATACCCTTCAAGGTGGGGCTTTCCACCGAGAAGTTGGCGGAGCTATACATGCAGCAGATAGTTCGTCTACACGGAGTGCCAGTGAGCATCGTGTCGGACAGAGACATCAGATTTACATCCCACTACTGGAGGAGCTTGCAGGAGGAGTTGGGCAGTAGGCTCAAGTTCAGTACGGCGTACCATCCGCAGACAGATGGGCAGTCCGAGAGGACGATACAGACACTGGAGGATATGCTGAGGACCTACGTACTGGACTTCGGAGGATCATGGGAGAGCCATCTGCACTTGATAGAGTTTTCATACAACAACAGCTACCAAGCCAGTATCGGTATGTCTCCTTTCAAGGCGCTATATGGACGACGATGCCGTACACCGCTCTTTTGGGATGATGTTGGAGACAGAGTTATGCTTGGGCCAGAGATGATCATAGATGCAGCAGAGAAGGTCGGGATGATCAGAGACAGGCTCAGAGTAGCTCAGGACAGGCAGAAACACTGGGCTGATGCTAGTCGCTGGCCGATGGAGTTCGCAGACGGTGATATGGTGCTAGTGAAGATATTACCTACTAGAGGGACGATCCGGTTCGGACGAGGAGGGAAGCTGAGCCCCAGATACATCGGGCCGTTCGAGGTACTTGGCAGGATCGGAGAGGTAGCTTACAGGGTTGCACTTCCACCCAACCTAGCAGGAGTTCACGACGTTTTTCACGTATCTCAGCTGAGAAGATATGTTCCAGACCCCAGTCATGTGCTATATCATAAAGAGTTGGAGGTCGGACTGAGCCTTACAGTTTCTGAGCAGCTAGTGGAGATATTAGACAGGAGAGAGAAGAGGCTGAGGAACAAGGTTATACCCTTAGTACGAGTAGCTTGGAGCCGTCACTCTCCAGGTGAATCTACTTGGGAGAGGGAGTCGGACATGAGGGAGAGATACCCTTACCTGTTCGATCCAACCGCTGCGAGGGAACCACCCGTTCCCGCTTGATACCTTAGAGGTTAGTTTCGATCGCAGACTTAGTTATTTTGTTGCATTACTTGCTATGTTAGAATATTGTAGGGTCTTCAATCCTTGTGAATTTCGAGGACGAAATTTTTCAAGGAGGGAAGACTTGTAAGCCCCTGTTTTTCAAAAATTATTTAATTAGTGTTAATTAATTATTAATGTCATTTTTAGCCTTAAAATATTTATTATGATTTTTAGGAATTTTTCTAGAATTATTAAATAATTTTTAATTAAGTTTTAATAGCTAAAATATCAATTTGCAATTTATTGAAATGTTTTAAGGTAGTTTTGCAATTTATTAAAATTTTTATTAGCTGTTTGTAATATTTAGAATTGTTTAGAAGTCAGTTTGTAAATAAAAAATTGTTTTAAATGTCGAGTTGCAAATTTTTATTTGCATTTGGTTAGGATATGGACCTAGTTGTAAATTCCTAAACTAAGGGGGCCTAATTGCTAACCTACCCAACACCCCCCCACGACCACTCTCTCTCCTCTCACCCACTCTGCTGACCGACGACCGCCACCGCGGCCTGCCCCCGCCATTTTCGGCTGCCCTCCGACCGCCTCAACCCCTTATTTAAACCCCCTCACCCCCCTCAGGTCCACCACCACCACTTCGACCCACCACAGCCACCGCAGCCCCCCGTCTTCCCCACTTAAAACCCGCCGTAACCCTAACTCCGGCAAACGCTCGTCCAGCCCCCACGACGAGCGCCACCGCCCGCAACCACCATCCTCCGACGCGCCTCGACGAGCTGAGTGCAGCGCCACCCGAGCGCCGCCTCGCCGACGTCTCCTCCGCCCACCAGCACCCTCGAAATCCCCCTTCGACGACCGGACACGTGAGTAGCAGTGTTAAATCGTGTCGTGTGAGGCTCGTGTCCACATATGTTGTTCGCCGTGTCCTGGCAAACACGAGTGTGGAACTGGACACGTAAAACTCGTGTCGTGCGTATCGAAATCGACCCGGACACGTAGAAATCTTGTGTCCCTGACTGTCCGGACACAGGATCGAGTTTATTTTTTTTTTATGTTTAATGTTAAACCTAACCTAATTAAATCTAACA
This sequence comes from Iris pallida, assembly GCA_029216955.1. NCBI lineage: Eukaryota > Viridiplantae > Streptophyta > Magnoliopsida > Asparagales > Iridaceae > Iris > Iris pallida. Next base: position 21,529,898 of record JANAVB010027397.1, on the reverse strand, counting down.
AAAATCCTAACCCTAACACAACCAGTGGGCTGACCCCCTGGCCAGCCTGACCTAAACTAAACCCCCCCCCCCCGTGTGTTCTGGCTCGGGTTCGAGCCCCCTTACTGCTGTTCCTTTTTCTTTTTCTTTTTCTTTTCTTTTTTCTTTTCTTTTCTATTATATATATATATTTATATATATATGTATATACATATATTTGTATATATATATATGTATTATTATATTGTATTATATATATATGTACTGTATTTATATATATATATATATATATATATATATATATATATATATATATATATATATATATATATATATATTCAAATATATATATATATATATATATATATATATATATATATATATATATATATATATATATATATATATATATGTTATATATAGTACTTTATTATATAATGTATATGTATGTGTATGTATGTATATGTATATATATGTATTTACGTACATATATGTATATATGTACATATGTTCTTGTGTATATATTTTTATAATTAGTGATTTTATATATATACATATTTGTATTTATATAATGTATATGTATATATGTATATATTTTCATGTGTATATATATTATTACTTTATTAAAAAAAAAATATATTATTACTTTATAATTAAGTGTTTCCTTATATATATATATATATATATATATATATATATATATATATATATATATATATATATATATATATATATATATATATATATATATATATATATATATATATATACTTTATAATTAAGTGTTTCCTTATATATATATATACAAATATATATATATATATATATATATATATATATATATATATATATATATATATATATATATATATATATATATATATATATGTATATACTTTATAAATTAAGTATTTTCTTATACATAGATATATGTACTTTTTACATATGTATGTATATTTTCACTATGCATAACTTTACCTTATTAAAATATTAATAATTATTTTGTACTTTTACCAATTTGTATTTTTGTATATTTAAATTACTGCAACCATTTGGTGTCCAAGCCTAGCATGGGTTTCTGGGCCCAAATATGTTTTCACACATTCAAGACCTGTACAAGTCATATTGGACTTGATTCATGGCCTTGGATCCTGTATTTGAACTTTGGTTCAAATTATGTACATGGACAAAATACGCAGATAATTAATTATTTTAATTTTAATTGTGTGTAATATTGTTTTTGGATTTCTAAAAATACTTAGAGTATTGCTAAAATTCTGGAAAAATAGTATTTAGATACTATGTTAATTTAGCTAATTTAGTATAATTTTTATAGTATTTTATTTACTGTTTTGCCACTAGTTTGGCATATGAAACCAAAACTCATTTTCTGTGTACTTAGGAAAACTGATTTTTATAAAATACTTGTACTGGTTAATAAATTCCAGGAAAATTATAATAAATTTCTATAATTAACAAGGATCATTTTGGTACTTTGTTTTATGTAAAATTAAGCTTTTTGTCTATCTCAAAAATTGTTAGAAAATAATGATCATTTGATTTATTTATTGATTAATTACGACTTGTAACTTTTTGTGTTACTTTGAGTTTTTAGCCGTGTTGAACCTCACCCCTCACTAGTGTAAAGACCCTAGAAAGTTAGTTAAAGTAGTGTGTCACCCCACATTGGTCACCTATGCTAAAATTATTTTTTTGGCTAGGTGCCCAGTCACAAGTCGTGTTGCACCAATTAGTGTCTTAACGTTTTAGCTTAGTGTAAAAACTAAGTTTATGTATTTATTTCTACAGTGACGAGTTACCCGACATCCATAGCACTTTTATTGCAGCTTGTTTTACTTTGTTTGCTAGAGGCAAGTACTTTCTACAAACTTTACATACTGCTATAACAATAAACTGTGATTACCCACCATGTTAAATGCTGATCCTTGGGGTAGCAAGTTAGAACTTTACATATTGTGTTACTTTTAGTCTCTACCATGTTTATACAGTATCTCATATCTCTCACATGTTTAAATAACGGGTTAAGGAGAAAACTGTTAGTATTGTACGTGAACATGACCCCCTTCTCCGTATGTATTTACCGCGCTCGGTGACATTCTATATGTGACCTTGCCGTATGTTCTGATATCGCGTTTGTGTATGGATATACACCGATGTCGTTCATGCACGTATGTACATACCAGAAAACTTGATATGTACCACAGTACATCCTGTTCACCTATTGACCGATTCACGTACATGCTACAGTTTTAAACTTTTAAACTACATGTGGTTATTTATAAAATAACCAATTAAACCATGATATGCCATGATTCTAGTTTATTACATTCTTGTTCATACTTCGTATATTTAGTTTGCTAGATTCAGTACTTGCTTCCGTTCTGACAGGATAACGTTGTAGGTGTCCTTACTGAGGAGGAGTTACTCTGCGACACATATTATGGAGATACTGCCGAGGACCCGGCCTTGCTTTACAAGGATGTTCCTGCAGGGAACCTCGCCTAGTTGTCTTTTGTTTTTAGACTTTTGAGAGTAGTCATGTATTAGGCTACATATTTTGTAACTGGACATGTATCCAGTTTTTACATTACAGACTTGTACTTTGGACATTTTACTATATGATACGACTTTTGTGTTTGGAGCATTTATGACTTTTATTCACTTATAGAACTGTTAGCACATTTAGTCTTATCCTGTTGTCTTTAGAACAGCTTACTACGTTTTATATCAAACGTAGGCTGGGCATGACTCGGCCTGGCCCAACAATTTAGGTAGCGGGTCGTGACACTACTGTCGCCAACTCCAAGTCATGAGTCGGATAATTCTTCTCGTAGTCTCGAAGTTTTCTAGATGCATACGCTATCACCTTCCCATGTTGCATGAGGACACACCCAAGTCCCTTTTCTGACGCGTCACAATAAACGGTAAAACCTCCGGGTCCAACCGGTAATGTAAGAATAGATGCCGATATCAATTTTTGCTTCAAATTCTCAAATGATGTCTGGCATTCTGCCGACCAGACGAAGGGCACATCCTTCCGTGTCAAGCGGGTCATGGGTGCTGAGAGTCTTGCAAAATCTGATATGAACCTTCTATAATATCCTGCCAATCCCAGAAACTCCGTACACGTACTGGCCAACTCTTTACTGCTTCTACCTTCTTGGGATCCACTGCTACTCCAGCCCCTGATATGATGTGTCCCAAAAATAAAATATGATCCATCCAAAACTCACACTTGCTGAGCTTGGCATACAACTGGTTCTCTCTCAGAACCTGTAACACTTTTCTGAGGTGATCTTCATGATCTTCTTCACTAGCTGAGTATACCAGGATGTCATCGAGAAACGCAATGACAAATTGATCTAAGTATGGTATAAAGACGCGGTTTATCAAATCCATAAATATTGCTGGAGCATTGGTCAAACCAAACGGCATAACTAGGAATTCATAATGCCCGTACTTCGACCTGAATGCTGTCTTGGGAATATCCTCTTCTCGAACTCTAACTTGATGATACCCTGATCGAAGATCTATCTTGGAGAAAACCCTTGTGCTGCTCAATTGATCAAACAAGTCATCGATCCTTGGTAGTGGGTACTTGTTCTTTACTGTTGCCGCGTTGAGCTTTTTGTAGTCGATGCACAACCTTGATGACCCATCCTTCTTTCCTATAAGTACCATTGGTGCTGCCCAGGGTGATACGCTAACTCGAATGAACTTCTTCTCCTTCAGTTCCTCTATGTGTTGATATATCTTGGCCTGCTCTGAATCTGCCATTCTGTAAACTCGGTCTGATATCAGTTTAGTTCCAGGCACCAATTCTATACTGAACTCAATATCCCTAACCGGGGGTAAACCTGGAAGTTCTTCGGGAAATACATCAAGAAACTCTTCAACTACCTTTGGGACTAGAACTTTCTCCATTACCGTCAATACTCCTTGTTCTTGTTGGGTTACCACTGATCTGACTAAGGCGAACCGCTTCATGCCTGGGATATTAAAAGATACACTTCCTCTACGACAATCTATTGTGGCACAACTGTCTTTCAGCCAGTCCATGCCTAAGATGACGTCGAAATTCCTCATAGAAAATTCTATCAACCTGGCGAGTAAGGAACGCCCGCACACTACAACACTACATGCTAGGATGACTCTACTAACTCCTACGATCCCATTACCAGTGAGTATATTCAACCTCTCCGACAATGCTTCAAATTCTATTCCTAGTTGTGTCACAAATTGTGCAGATATAAACAAGTATGATACTCCTGAATCAAATAATGCTACTGCAGGATATGAGGCAACGAGAATGTTACCTGCCACAACATCTCCCGATGCCAATGCCTCTTCTAAGGACAGATTGAATGCCTGCCCTCGGCCTACTGGTTGGTTCCCATGCTGCGGCCTAGCCTGGTGTTGCTGTTGGCCCCTGCCTTGGTGATGTTGGGGTGGTCTTTGTTGTTGCTGCATCGGCGGTCCCTGCTGCCGAAACATCTGAGCCTGTGACATGAACGGGCGTTGTGCCAACGGTCTCACTGCCACCGCTGGTCCTCGATACTGGCCTGCCCCTGGTGCTGGCAGAGCAGGAAATGGTTGTATTGGTCCTCCTGACCTCGAATTCATAGGACAGGTAGAAATCCGATGATTTGGTCTTCCACATATCAAGCACTGTCCGTTCAATGCCCGACACACATCTCTAGTCTGTTCCGTCTTTCCACAATAAGTACAGCCCATTGGGGGTTCCTGGTTCTTCCTCTGTTGCTGTTGTTGCCTTGCTGGTGGTGCTGGCCCTCGTATTGCTACATCGTGAATGCGAATGCCAAGAGATGGTATAACTCGGGGCGCTACTCCCCCTCCTCCTTCAATCTGATTGTGAGATCTCTTCTGACCTCCAGTCCTTGCTGTGATCCTCTGAATGGTGATCTCATGCCTTCGGGTTGCCGTCAACACCTCATCAAAAGTCTGGTAGTTGTGCCCCTCTATCAATTGCAAGAGTTCAAGATAAAACCCTTGCTGAAATCTCATAGCCCTCTGGCTCTCCGTTGCTACCATCTCTGGGGCGAACCTACTCAGTCTGCAGAACTCTGCTGCATAAGCATCCACTGTCTTACCAGCCTGCTTGAGGTTGATAAACTTCTGTTGTAGCTCAAACTGCGCCACAACTCCATAGTACTTCGTCTTGAATCTCGAAGTAAAATCGTTCCAAGAAACAGGACGTCTGATGCCCACTTCTTCTGATTCCCACCAATCACGTGCGAGGTCATGAAGTAACAGCTTCACTAGATCCACACGTTCTTCTGTCGGAACCTTAGCCGCTGTCAGGATAGCCTCAATATCCTTCAGCCATGCATCTACTAAAATGGCATCTTTTGTGCCCTCGAAATGATGGGGGTTGTACTTATAAAATCTGGTTGATGCTCCTGAATCTGTCCTCACCCCTCTTTCCAAAGCCGTCTGTAATCCTTGGTTGAGTAATACATTCTGCTTTTGCAACTGAGCGTGCATGCGTTGCTGGACCAACATAAGATGTTGCTGAGTGGCCATCATCCCTCTCATGATCTCCAGAAGGGCTGGTGTGTCCACTTCCATAGGACTGAGTGGAACTGTTGGTGGTGTTGGAACCTCCGGATACTGCAGTCCAGCTGCTGGTTCCACTATCACCTCTTCTTGGATGTTCTCTTAAGGTAGTACTGGACCTTGTTGCTGATCAACAGGGTTTCGCTGTTCATGTTGCCCTTATTGTTGTTATCCAACTCTGACAGATGCGGACAAGGTGCCCCTAAGAAAAGGGACAAAAGAACAATCTAACGATCGGACAGAAAAGATCAAGGAAGCCAAAGGATACTGGAATATCAAACTAGAATCGAGAGTAACGAATCATGAGATCAAGGAGAGACATATGTGATTGAGACATCCTATAAATTAAAACACCCCACAAGTCTGAAATCAGACCCGCATGGGCCACCACTGAAACCTTGTCACGCCCCAGAACCAGAATACCGGAGAGCGGGGGAATGACTCAGCCAGCTACGTATTACGGACAGATAAATACCAGATAATACGATCAATGCCTTCTAAAAGACGAGGGGGTGCATACTATTTGAAAGTCATACTAGGGTTACTCAACATCTATTGTCTCAATCATTCAAACAAGAAACAATAAATAGAGAACATGTAAGATAAAGCAGTAAGGCGTCCCGAACGCTCGGTCAAAATGTTCTTTGAGACCTGGCTTTACAAAATATAGCCAGAAGATATAGCAAGGTATACACAATCGTTATCAGCTGCAGTCTGACTTACTTACAATTATGTAAAAGTAAGTACAAGACAATCCGACTAACATGTCGGTGCCAAACGGCAAAAGTGAAGTAAATAGTAAAAACGAGCAGGGAAGCAAGGGACCCACTCGTGTCCTCCGGCGATCATTCCTCTAGTATTGACCATCTTGGAGGTAGAAGTAAGTTGAGTCCTCGGGAACTGGCTCTAAATCTGGCCATGCAAAACCAGAGAGGTTAGACCTCTAATAGCAAGTACCACAAGGAAGCACGATATGAGAAATTAGAACCAGTGATAAGAGTAAGATTATGATAAAAAGGTCTCTGCATGCTACTGGAGTTCGCACAACATTACGACACTTCAAGCCAACTTCCCAACCAAACAAGGACAGAAGTTGACCCGTTATATCCTGACGTTTTGTTCATCTCAGTAGTTAACAGAGTAGGTACAGTTCACAATCAAATCAATTTAAACGGCCATGCAACTACTACGGCTTGCTATTGTAAGTTCTAAGTTACCCTGAAAATATACAATAAGGATTTCTCAGTTCTTACTATGTACAAGCAAGGCTAGTCTACCCAATCAATTAATTGCACCAATCCTAAATTAGACGAGTCCCAGCGGGACGCCCGTCATCAATATACAATAAATAATATAAGCATATATCGTTTTCCGTCCGTGTGACAGAGTTACAGTATCTGTGGGAACCAGCCGGCATGTTGGGCACTAATTGTCCCAAGGATGGCTGCCATATAAGAACTCGGAATCCATTCTCTCCATGCAATCGTTATTTTATTTAACTTAGTAGTCCCTATGTTAAGTGAAATCCTATGCCATGGATCATGGTCAATCAGGATGAGTACTTTCATACAGAGTACGATATGCACAACTCTACAATGATGCCCGTGCGGCTAGGTTGTAGGTCTTACATAGCGTAATGCAACAATCAATCCTAGCCACAAAATAATGATGCCTTGACTGCAAGATGCACATGCTACTTTTATAAAAAAATAGAAGTCAACATGTGTCCATATGCCAATGTTCGGATCGGCTAGTCGATCACAATGGTTCATGGTTCATACATGAACGTGTCTTATTCAATTCGATAAGACGACTAGCCAGTCTCTTGGTTCCAACTAGGAACGCATGATCAATTATTAGTCAAGGTAACAATCAATGTCAATCTATGTCAACCCGGGACAAGAAACAGCCAAAAGGCACTATAGGCGGCAATAGATGGATGCCCATCTATACGGCTGGGTAAGTCAGGATCCTTCTATGCGGCCAGAATCGGGTCAGAATCCCATGCTGCCCGGGAGCCAAGGGCCATGTTTATGCGGCCGAGGATCACCCTGCGGCAAGCAGCCTATGCGGTAAGCAACCATGCGACAAGCAGCCTATGCGGTAAGCGGCCATACGACAAGGAAAGCAGGATCTCATGCGTCTGAGAGCCAACAAAGCCATACGACAAGGGGAAAATGATTTCATGCGGCTCGGAGAGAAAAGTCCATGCGGCTGAGGAGAAACAGGGTCATGCGGCTCAGAACCACCAAAGCCATGCGGCTAGAGAGAAAACATGTATATGCGGCTGCAGGGGAAGGTTTCATGCGGCTAATAGCTAGAGATAGCTATGCGGCTGAAAGCCAACCAAGCCATGCAGCCAGAGAGAAAAGTTCATGCGGCTGAGGAGAAACAGGGTCATGCGGCTCGGAACCACCAAAGCCATGCGGCCAGAGAGAAAACATGCATATGCGGCTGCAGGGGAAGGTTTCATGCGGCTAAAGAAAATAGATTCTTATGCGGCCAGGAGCCAACAAAGCTATGCGGTAAGATCCAATCAAGCCATGCGGCAATGGAGAGATGGGCTCATGCGGCTGAAGTCAACTCAAGCCATGCGGCTAAGAAAAATGGAGTCTTATGCGGCCAGGAGCCAACAAAGCTATGCGGCAAGCGCCAATCAAGCCATGCGGCCAAGACTGCCACGAGCCATGCGGCCAGGGGGAAACTTGCCGCATGAAAGGCCATGCGGCCAACCACTGTTCTTCTTCTTCTTCACTTTTTCGAGAAGAAGAACCATGGAATCCATGGCTTCCAAGCTCCACTAAACCTTCATTTAGGATCAGAATCCAGACTTCCATAGGTTAAAATGGGGCAGAAAGAAATTTCCTGCAACATGAAATCATCAAAACTTGAATATAACAAGGTTAGTTAGATCAAAATCCAAGAAATCTGAAAATACAACAAGCTTAGATCTACAAGAAATGAGCCATGAATATTAAAAATGCTAAGTAATAGAGTGTCTTAGAATCTTGTGAGGAAGACAATAGAACAACAAAAATCAAAATCCATCACAAAGCAAGTTGTACTTATCTAGCTCTCTAGGTTGGTGGGAGAGTAATGGAGGTTGAAGAAGAAATAAATGAGAGTAATAAAGAGAGAGAAAAGGTTGGGGATTTAAATGGAGATGATGGAAGGTTGGTTGGGTTCATGATGAACCACCCAAACCTGGGAATAAACCAACCCAAGTCAAACCTAAGAGCAAAGCAAAAGCAGAAAATAAAATACAGAAAAATAATAAGCACAAAATTGAAGAATTTAAATACAGAAAAAATGTATGATAATTATTAAATAAATCCATTCAAGCAGTACACGTATTAAAATACGTATTCTGGGAACGGGGAGTGACATTCTTCGAGAACTTGGTCGGGGGCAAAAGTTTTGCGTGTCGACGTCCTATGAGTTCTCTTTGGGTTGGCTCGCTTCTGTGACAGGCTGGCGCTCCCTTCAGAGAGCATTCTTCGAAGGCTTGTTGGTCAAAACGAACCACAAATATTTGTTGCATAGAGCCGAACTTGGACGCGTCGGATTGCGTCACCAGCTTCTCATCAGAGGAGAAGGACGTCCCCAGCAGAGTCGCCATCATGTTTGCCATTAAATATCAAAGACAGGTATTACAGAAAATACTGAAATTGATTACAAACTCGTTTGTACAAAGAAGAGCCTAGAAAGAAATTCTAGGAAACAATCTAAGTACAATTGTTTAGTTTTTGATTTTGGGGGTGACGATGGAGGCTCGAAAAAGTGTATCAACTCTGTCTTACTCCTTGGACTATCCGATGCAGTCTTTAGCTCTTGAAGAAATTGCCTTTCGAAGGTTGCCAGCCTTTTTGCAGGGGTATGGCACCCTGCTATTTATAGTGGTATGTGTTTTGAGCCACGTAGGTGGCCCGTGGCCACGTGGCTAATCAGCATGTAAAGACCCTCTCTTTGGCGGCCAGCTAGCAATTTGTTGGGATTTTGTTGCTGCAAATCTGGGTGGTTGAGACTTGGCCAGCCTTCCACGTGTCCTATCGCTGGATAGGAATCATTTAGAGCCGTATGAGTCTCTCAGTTTTCGCCATGTTGGGCCGCATAAGACTCATACGGCTTAGGTTGTAGTCTTCCTTAGTCCGTATGTAGCTTCAGGACTTTTGAGCCGCATAGATTCTGTATTTTGGGCCGCATAAAGCTCATGCGGCTTAGGTTACAGTCACTCTTAGCCGCAGGAAGCTCAGAGACTTTAGGGCCGCATAAGGTTCATGCGGCTCAGGTAGCAATTCTTCTGGCCGCATGACTTTGTCTGATCACGTCTTATCTTTTTGTCAGAATGTCAGAGCTGTCATTTTTGTCAGTTTTGACAGAATTTGTCAGCTTTATCAGGCGGACTGACCAACTTGACCGTATATCTTTCTTCTGCGGCTCGAATCAGAGATGGGCCGCATAGGGTGCAATCTGTCATACGGCTCCCTTTTATGTGGACCAGTTTGGCCCGAAGTACTTATGCGACAAATTGTGACCCGCATGAACCCCATATTTTCCATGCTTCTACAACGGCCGCATGGAGTCTAGACTTATACGGGACATAATGTATGGACATCACCTTCTGAAGCCTCCGTAAGTTGCAGCCTTGAAGCTTGTATCGAGAGATGAGAGAGAAACCTATTATACGAAATCATGCCTTTGCGAGGGAGATCGGTCCTACGGGACCGGGACGTGACATAATGGTATCGGAGCACAACTTTGCGTCCTTGGACTTTCGATTGAATTCTTTAACATCGATGATGTTCCGCAAACTCTGATATTCTGCAATCGATATCGTTGGTGCGCTCTCTTTCAAATGTCCCACGAGTGTCCATACAATAAGTCTATATATTTTAAAAAATCTTACAAAAGAAAATTTGGTTGAATAAAGCTAACTTCAAGTAAGCACGACTAGCTAAGTCGGGTTGGGCATATTCACCAAGAATTTACAGCGACCTTAGCAAAGTCGTGTACAGGATTTAAATTATTTCGGATGAGAATAAGTTTGACTCGATTCATAGAATATGGGTTGACTACAGAGGTGCCATCGAAGGACATTATCGTTGATGCGATATAGATAAATCATGCTTGGATTTTGAGGAATAGTTCGAACGGAGATTCGAAATAATCGGCTGTGATTCGAAACTTGTTTTGCGAATTTGTCGAATGACTTCATCCTTGAGTGGTGTATGGGATAGCCTCGGGGATGTCGATCGCTAGAGGATACGGGATACCAACGAGTCTATCGGCAAGCGTCACAATATGCAAAGCCTTAGATTGAGTATCATTGAGTAAGTTGTAATCTTAAAATTTTGACGAGATGGTCCAAACAAATAAGAAGACGACGCACATCGATAGGATTGCGCTGAGTATAAAATACAAAATAATCGATAATAAAGATTGAATCGAAGAAAAGTTAAGGTGTAACGAACAAATGACTCAATCGAGGAAATCAATATGAATCGTGTACAAAAAGTTAGCACAATGGGAAGATAGCGTGCATGAAAAAGTTTGATTTTTGGAGTTACGAAAGTTCCACTAAGAGTTTGTAATAGATGTTGCTCAATGATTTGAGTTAACATAGAACGATACGGATTGAGGAAATAAGTTGCTCGATGACTTAAGATAGATGGATGAACATATGTGATTATGTGTTTGAACGAATTGATTATTTGAATAGTTCGGGGATTATTGATCGAATTTTGATCTTAAATATCAAGGAGATTATGGTATATCCAATTCGGATGATAACATCAGTTGTACGACTCAGAATTCGTTGCAAAGGAAGATCGTCATGTTATGCATATCATCGATGGTATTGAGGCGTATTAAAGATCGATGTGCGATAACACAGGGGTACTCTAGTGCAAGAAATGACGATCGTGTAAAGTTTTATTATTTTGATGGATGTTATACTTAAAATGTTGATTGAAATAAATGCTTGGATGAAAATGATCGTGTCTTGATTTCTTCCATAATAACCACAATGTTAACACTCTTGTCTCGCACGAGCACAACTCCAGTCTCGCACATATATCACGCAAGATTAGGACGATCATTATGCGGGGGCGCTGACATGGTGATTCATGTCCAATGAGAATGATCGAACTTACGGAAGATCGGGGCATGGCAATTGGATTGCTTCAACTTGTGGTTTGAGGCGAAGGTAAATTCGAAAATTGTTCGGATTTATGATTGACGATTAAGTAAATTTGAAGATCGAGTAAATCCAATCTGCGTATAAAAAATGAATTAGTCTAGACTCAAAGCAAGAGTTACGTCCCGATGAGGATGATTATCCTGCGGAAGAGTTAGTATGGTGATTTCCTGTCCACCATGGATAATCAGACTTGCGTGAGATTAGGGCGTGACATATTGCTATGCTAGACGTCCTCATGATCAAATACATAAATTCTGGTAAACGACTTATGGAATATGGAATAAGAATTATGATTTAGTGACAAATTGTCTCATGGTGTACTTGACTTGAATATGATGGATATACGAATTATATCGAACATGTTTGAAGAGATAGACTATACAAATTGCTAGTTTGGACGTGCGATAGAAATATACAAAAGATTTGGTTGAGCGAAACTTATCGTAAGATGGCTTTGCTGAATGACTCGCACCCGTGGACTGAATGCTGTGAATGCGAATAGAAAAAATCTATGCTCGAAGTTTAGAAATCGAAGTGATGCGAGCTTGGGTAGAAAATTCTATACTATCAACTTGGTTTGACCTTAGGATTGGGGTCAGTGTTGATATTATTGTTTGGGAACGACGATTCCAATACTGACGGATGACTTTAGCCTAGAGAGATGACATAGCGGTTAGGCAAGACATCCCTCTTTTGAGAGTTAGTATCGGTACGATTGATCCTGAGGATTAATAGGGATACTGGTGGATAGAATGATTCAAGAGTATGAAAATACCACTCACGAGGCTTTGCTGAAATGTATATATTTCAGGGATGCCTGAATATGTGCACGATCTGACTCGAGTGGAAGTGGTGAATTCTCTATCACGAGGCTTGGTTGAAATACAGGTATCTTGGAGATGCCTGAAATATATTCCCGATCCAACTAAGTGATACGTTGAATTCAAATAAGACCAAAGGAACGAAAGGGTATCGAAGATTTCAAAATCGTGGGTTTCAAAGAAAAGATTGATGGTAGTGTGATCGTTGGTTTTGAAATAAAATTGAATGTTGATTGAGGCATTGATGCAAGCCAGATTTCAGAGATTGGTTAAGGAGGAGTTTGTGCGAGAGTCATTGGATGTTGAATCAAGTGATAAGTCGATGAGTGTGTACTCAGTAAGTTTCAAGGATGAAACTTTTTCTGAGTGGTGTATAATGTAATATCCTGTCTTGTTCAGTTCAACCGGAGGAATCAAAATGCCAACGACGTCCGGATTTAGCCATACACACTACAAGAATAAGGGCTTTTCTTGGAGGTGATTCTCCGTCAAGAAATGGGTATCTTGACGGTTACAGATCCGTCAACTTGGCCGGAGTCAAGAAAAGTCTCCCTTTTTTTGACGGTCCCTGACAGGGCTTTTCTTGACGGTTTTTTGACGTCATTTTATGTAGTTTTCTTGACTATTTTTAGTCGTCAAGATAGATCTTTTTAGGAACCGTCAACATAGGCAAAAACTTTTTTTGACTCCGGCCTAGTTGACGGCTATTAGCCGTCAAGAAAAGCCCTTCTGCAGCAGGATCGAGTTAATTTTTGACGTTTTATAACCGTCAAGAGAAGTTGAAATCAAAATTCTATTTATAATTATATATAATGAATCGAACACACATATAATATCAATAATATAGAATATTTAATACATAAAATAACTATAAAATCTAATTTTTATATTAACAAACTGTATATTGTTCATACACCACAAAATTTCAATACACGTCCAACCACAAACATCCAACACTTGTCCAACCACAAACATATACAACCAAAGTAATGTAGTTTCCATACATCTTAGATTACGGCAAGGCCATGGTTTTCTTCTTGTTCTCCTTGTACATCCCCCACAGCATCGAGCCTAGCAACAATCAAGATTCCTTCAAGAATACTGCAATATCAAATATTACATTAATAAAAGTACTAAGTCTGAGAAAGGTAAGTTGTTGATAAGTTGACATGCAAATCTACAGAGATGCATGAAAGTAAATGCCTAGTAGTGGTTAGGGGAAACATACAACACAGTAAACTTCCTTGCTCAAGTGCAATACTGACAACTATAACAATATCGAATGCATTAAAGTAAACATTTGAGTTCCACATAGAAAGAATAACTAAACCATATGCACACTATCGAATGCATTAAAGTAAACATTTGAGTTCCACTATATCAACTTTAGAAATATGAATTTTCCAAATTCCTGTGTAAGCTCAATAATTATAGATGCAGTAATGTTTCAAGTATAATTGACGTTGAATGATTTACTTGTTGAATGATTTACAACTGCAACAAAGAGCAGTAGGAGCAACTGCTCTCTGTTATGAAACTGATACTCCACAAAGTGTAGCCAATAAACCATTCCTCCCATTATGAAACTGATACTCCAAGTTCCACCGATACTTACAAATTTCAAGTGTGGTATCAGTACCTAGAGAAGGCAAACTCTTTATGAAACTGATACTCCAATTTAGGGATAATGAAGTTAGGAACACATACCCAAAATTTTAGCTCAATTAGAAAGTCAAAAAACCCAGCAACATATGTATCAAAGATTGAAAGCCAAGTAATATGGCAAAAATGACCAAATTTCTATTGCCAAAGCAAAAGTACGCAACTTTTCTTCCTCATTATAGCCTCCAGTGAAACAACCAAACTAAAAAATCAATCTTCAGAAAACAAACCCAAAATTGATACCCAAAAAATGATACTGACATATAGAGGTTGAGCAACATATAGAGGCTGAGCAATCAGTAGAAAAGATAAAGAGATATGAGCATTATATATAGGGCAAGAGCACATGAGCCTACCTTTGGCAGGAATGTTGGACTAACTTGAAAATCACAATTTTTGAAGGAAGCCCCCTTATTGGATAGTATCCGATCTCAGTTCCCTGCAGACTTAATGCACCTTATGATATATCATCTATAAGAAACAAAAATAAAGGTATTACAACGATAAGATAACACTTCACTAAAATTGGAAATATAAGATAGGAATTATAAAAGTTTACCTTCATCAATGAACTCTAAAAATGCAAAATGAAAGGCAGAATTTAGGCCACCGCAGACACGACAATCAACAACCTTCAACATGAACAATAAAGGTAGTTACAAAAATATTAAAAAAAGTGCCTAATACTTTAAAACATGGAGATGGTGTATATGTAGTAGTTCAGCCTGATGAAGAAGAAGATAAAAATCCAACTGAGAGTTCACCAAGTATAAAAATTGCTTCAAAGGAAATGAATAGCTTGCATTTAAAAAGTAAAACATATGAAGGCACACAAGTTATATATAAGAGTCGTCTTCCTTCAAATTATAGCTTTTCAGGAAGTCAAACATATTTTAAAAGTTATATCATGAGGGACTATCTTCAACTTGAATCATATCTTAAACTACAAAGTTGTACAATGTACCAAAAGATATTTGCTATACAAAGTAGTCTCTAATTTTAACAAGATACTTGTTAATGAAAAACATGGAAGGTTAGTGAAGAGTTCAAGTATGGGTCAGTGTTGCTGGAGATTGTGTTCCTCATCCTGTTCCTTCTAGGCTTCATCTACTGCTGCCTCTAGTTTCTCATTTTCATTAATCTTCCTTTCCTTGTAAAGGAGAAGAAAGCTTCATACATAGCCTAGTAAAGAGTTCAAGAAAGCTTTATACAGATTGTTTCATATAAAAATTCAAGAAATACCATAATGTTGTTCATGCTGAAACAGAGTAGATCAATATGAGACGATAAGAATCGGTAGGCACAAAACTTCTAATAGCACTAGTAGAAAATCAATTTGAAATCTCAAATTATTTTGAAACAGATGTTCCAGGGTTCTTCTGAAATCACAATAAACACAATGAACTTAACTTTACCAAACACTCAACAGAAGAACCTTGCTTTTGGTGCCGCAACCAGCATGGTTCATCCAGCCACAGGTATGAAAATCCTGGTCATTCAAATTTAACACTTTTCGTTTGAATATGAATTACAATCACTACTTGTTATCAATGCAAACAGGATATTCAGTCGTACGATCTTTGTCAGAAGCTCCAAGGTATGCTTCTGTTATAGCTAATATCTTGAAGAAGGGTGATTCGAGACAGAATATGCTGGTTCGAAATACTCTGAATCACTCCATGTTAGGTAAGAAAACACAGAATATGTATATTCTTCATTGTTATGGTCGAGGAATATTTTGAATATTTTTTTTGGAGTAATCCCACTAATATCACTTGTTCTTTATTCTAGTAGCCATTTTGTACTGCTGCTTGAAAATATAAACAAGAATGTTTACAGGAAAGCTACTCCTTAGGCTTCTAAAATGTTTTCTGATGTTATTTTCTATTGCAATCACTTCTGTAATCACCTCTTTAATAGAAGCTAAAAGTCTAAGACATCAGCTGCCAACGAGAGACCAAATCTCTGTAAAAGACCATTTTGCCCTTCTATTATAAATGGTTATTAGTAAGCTTAGTTTGTAGGCATGTCCTTCAATATATTTTAAAAAATCATCCAAATTCAAACTATTACATTAAACCCCTTATTTTTCCCCCATTACACTATGACCAAATATTTTATCAAAAACATCCTCAGAAGGTAATTTGATTATTTGTAAATCAAATACTCCCTTCAATTATTTCTTTTATGTTTACTCATTGGCACTAAAAGGTGGACTTGCCACTCTAAAAAATGCAGTAACAGGTGCAATGAGAAATATAATTGTTGAGTTAATTACATAGTTTAAAATTGTGGAGCATAACCATAATCATTGTGTATTACGAATAAAGAACAAGAGTCAACTTACTACTTTTTAATTATATAATTATATATCAGAGAGAGCATCTAACTCTTGAAGAGGAAGCACAAAGGAAAGAATGACATCCCCCTTTTCCTGAGCAGAAACATACACACCCCACACAATCAAGCACAAAATAAGTTAAATAACTTGAAGTGGTCATTTTGATCTTATGTTAGAATGACAGAAGGATTGAGATTGGTACTCCGGATATTGTTAATAAATAATAACACAAAATCACCCTTCAATTGGCAACATACCTTTCTAGTAACCATCAAGCAAGATTTTTGCATTTTGCAGCAGTTCTTATTTCAGATTCTTGCATATGAAGAGAAATCATTTGAAAGAATAAAAGAGAACCTGAAAGACACAAAGGTTACAGATCGCCATTCCTAAGAAAAAGTAATGTAAAATAAAATAGAATAAATAAACCCTTATAAGATAGATAGGTTCATTTCTATTGATCCAGAAGAACATTCTGTTTTCTGACGATGGACAACATATTGTGTTGTTATCGGTGGTGACAATTGTCACAGATTCAAATTACATGACCATGTCAGTTGTAAAACCCCTAAATTTCTACTATATTTTTTTATTTAAAATTTGTACTGATTTAAAGTTTTGTATCGTACGTCACGTAATCGTATTGTACGTCGTGTGCGAAGGTTCGTCTTTCGTAATTGCTCGACGAATGCGAATATGTGCGAGCGTACATATTTTTGAAAAATATTATTTTTAATTTTTATTTTTTTAGTTTCAAAAAAATATAGACAATAATTATTTCTAGCTATTATTTTCAAGTTTACGATTTTATTTATGAAAAGCCTTCCAATTGGAATAAATAATATTATTCGTGCATACATATATTCATAAATATTTTGCTAGATTATTTTAAATAAAAATGTAATTTTCTAGGTTATTAATATAAATATTTTATTATTTAAAAAGGTATTTAAAAATATTTATGATTTTCGAAATTATTATTATTGGTATTTTGAAAAAATATATTTGGAAGATATTGTGGCAAATTAAATCTTGATTTGAATCTATGTATTTATTTAAATAGTTAAATAATTAAAATTTGATTTATTCCAATTGATTTTTTTAAACTAAAAATTTAATTAGATTTAATTGGATTTGGATTTGGATTAGATTTGATTGGTTTTAAATTAATAGATGAATTATCTATTTTGGGTTTAAATATTCCTAAACTTTATCCAACTGGGAATTCCCACATCCTATAAATAGGCAGGTACTCCTCCATTATTTTTCCACAATTTATCATCCATAAATTTCTCCATAATTCTACGTGCATCGTGTCTGTGTCCATCCAAAATCTTATTCCATTATTTTACATGTACATTTTTTTCTTCTCCGTGTCGGACACACCCCGACATCAATAAAATCCCAAACCTTAGTCCTAATCCTAAACCCTATCCCATCTTGTCCGCTGCCATCTCCTTCGCCGTACCCGTCCCCTGTCACAGCACCCCGCCTCCACACCGCCCGTCAATCCTAGTGCAGCCCGACCCAGTCTAAATCCTGTCAAACCGACGCAAATCACCGACGCCACAAAAACCCTGACCCAGCACATCACTGACAGTCCCGGCCAAACCCCCGATACCGTCGCGATCGAACCCCTTTCTCGACTCTCTGTCATTTTCGACGACGGCAACCACAGAACAAATCCGACTCCCTGTCGTTTTCGACGACGGCAACCACAGAATAAATCCGACTCCCTGTCGTTTTTGACGACGGCAACCACAGAACAAATCCCCCGTCCAACCCAAAACAAAGCCACCACCATCGAAACCATCAAGAAGAAGAAAACCAAACCCTAATCCTAAAACTTACCTCGCCGTCAATCGGAGCTCCGCCTCCAGCGCCGCCACGGTCTCCGCCTGAGCGGCCGACCCTCTCCGACCGCCGAACCCGGCGCCACCCAGTGACTAAGTCGTGCCCATCCGAAACCCTTTCCGTGCCCTAACCATCGTGCCGGAGGTGCGAACTCGCCGCCGGTGCGCCGCCGTCCGCCACCGCTGCCTCGAGAAGCTGTAGCGCCTCCTCTGGAGCCACCGCGCAGCTCGCCGCTTTACCCCTCCGTCTTCCTCCTCCTCGGACGCCCGCCGCACCGTCCGACCGCCCCTCCTCGATCCGTCCCGCCGCCAGCCCTAGCTGCCGCGCGCCTCCGCCTATCAAACCCCCTCCTCCCTCCATCTTCCCTTTCCCCTCCGAGAACCCTCTCGAGCGCCGCCGGCGACTCAAGCCTCCCTCTCCCTTTTCCGTTTTCTTTCCTTGCAGCTGTGTTCGAATCATCTGTTGTCTCTCTCCCTCGGGAGTAGAGACAAACGGATCTTTTTATTTACTTATTGTTTTTTTATTAGTAAACATTTTTATTAACAATTTGTATTATTAGTTTTTTTTTATATATATTATATGGTAATATAATTAGTATTACTAATTGTAGTAATGTATTTCTAAATTTTGGGAGCTTTACAGAGCCCTAATATTAATATATTTATGAAAATATGTTATTTGATTATTTTTATATTTTTTTTCTAACAAATTATTATTTGGCAAAGTAGTTGGTATACTTGCTAGATTTTAGTTCTTCTAAATTATTTTATATATATATATATATATATATATATATATATATATATATATATATATATATATATATATATATATATATATATATATATATATATATATATATATATATATATACAATAAGTTTCAAGTCCTTTCAAGTATTTATTTTGACCGTAGAAATATAGTTTCAAATGATAAATCGATTTCCTAATAATTTCAAATAATTCTTTTCTAAATTATTTTACTAATAGTTTCTATCTATAAAATTCTTTTGTCAACCGTAAAAGTATTTTAGTCTAAAAACAATTCTCCTTTTTATGCCTATCTAAAATATTTTGCTAATAAAATATAGTGCCACAAGAATTCATATTTTGAGTTTTGTCAAACTTTTGTTAAGTAAAGTATTTTTCTTTCTTACTTATTTCTAAGAATATTTTGATTCAAGAAAAACTAGTTTATTTATATATTTAATTTCTATATTATTATCAATTTACTTCTACCCGTGACAAGCCTATTTCTTTCTATTCCCTTCCAATTCAAGTCAACCTTATGTCCACCCTAACTAATTTGACCCTTCTAAACCCAATGGAACTGTCTGTGCCATCAACAGAGGTCCCCTTGTATAGTTGTTACACCGAAGTCGCAGTTCATGCCACATTGATCATTGCAGCACACCAGACGTCCTACCAGGCAAGACACCTTGCCATTTGCTGTTTAATTATATTTTAGCTCATATTTCATGCATGTTCATTATTTTCTTTATGCAAAATAAACTGTGATACATGACATAACCTGTTAGAATTTACTGTTCAGTTTCTTGCTATGTATTATTTTTCTACACATTAAACCTAGATTTAAGGGACCACCTTTGTGTGTTGCATTCATGGCCTTGACACGTTGTACCACGAAGTTGTGTGTCGTATGTAGAATACGAAAGTGCGTGATTGGCTGGCCACCAGTACGTACAAGCCGTACGATAGGAATAACCGCTAATAGAGGTTGCATGCTAGTTTGACTTAGCGGTTATAGTGATTTGTGTTGTGGATACAACACAGTAGGCATTGGGCGAGGAAGACAATTTCTTAGCGTATGGGCTTCGATGCACTTCCCTTGTGACCCGAACTCTCCGCTGGAGATACGGGGTTGATGACCCATGATTACTGACGGCCACTGACGATTCTGCGGAACGTCATGCTCTTACTGATGGGGCCTCTGGTGCCCAAGGGGGACTATGCCGATCCTATTCAGCCAGGGTCCATGCGTAGGAAGGATTGTTCTTAACTACATTTCACTTAGAACGGTTAGGTACCTTTATCCGTTAGGTACGAGTACTTTTGGTTTGGGTACTTGTATCTGATCGTGGTTTGGAACAATAACTTGTCGCGAATTAGTTTGTCACATCTTGTCCTTGTTTGGTTGTAGGTGTGACTTACTACTTCGATGAGAAGGTATTGAACCTTGTTGGGGTCCGGATACCATATTGGATTAATAGCATGGAAAGATACGTCACCGTGAATTAGTTTACCATCTCCTGTCCTTGCTTGGTTGGGGGGATGGTACGCTCGTTCAGTAGGTGCGTATTGGACTATGTTATAAATTCGATTGACTTATTTATTTGAGCAATATTTATTCAGTTTATATGGCATAATATTATGTGTCTTGTTACGTCCCTCTAAGGACCTGGTTATCTCTCCAGGCGTGTGCTATTGTCTTTCGTAGGTGTTCTAGCACTAGCCGTGCTCATCGCTATCCTTCGAGGATGATTGCATTTGGATCGTCTTCGCTTCACTCGCCACTCATTTCATTTTCTATGTACTTTTTCTTATTTTGTTGGTAGTGGACTTGTATCTGCCCAACATATTGTATCAAGACAAATTTGTTCTCATTATATGACATCTTCTATTCATTTATTTTGTGTGGATGAGATTAGTTATGGTTCTACTGCATTTTGCAGCTTATGTATTTATACGAGGCTTCCATATATTGGAGTATACTTCGTATGAATACAGCTGGCATGTCTACGTTCCTAGTCCTACGTATTTTTGGACTGGAGCGTTACATCAGTTAACATTATAATGCAAGAATGTGCACAACATCACCAGGATTTATGCCAGGATAATTACTTCGTGAAGTGCACTCTACTGAGTGTAGTTTATAACAATCAGATAAAATGCTTTCATCGTAGTGGGATTAATTTGATTATTTAAGATATCAGTACTGTTGACACACTCATCCACGTTAAGTTTATTGTTATTTCAGAAGAAACATCCGTTTCAAAATAATTTGAGATTTCAAATTGATTTTGTACTAGAGTTATTGGAAGTTTTGTGCCTATCGATTCTTATCGTCTCATATTGACCTACTCTGTTTCAGCATAGACAATATTATGGCCACAAGAAAGAAAACTCCAACAATGGTGCGTCAGATCCGTGTTGGTGTATCTGATATAGTACGGACACAACAAAATACACAGGACGTCAGAATATGTTTCGTATGTGCATTATCTAAAAGAAGCAAAAATCTAAATAAATTATTTCATATAAATATTCAAGAAATACCAAAAAGCATCGAGAGAGAGAGAGAGAGAGAGAGGGAAATATTGTGGACGCGGAGGAGCCACCGAGGATGCGACCACGGGCGTTGGCGACGCCGTCCTCGGAGACGAAGGTATGAGTGGGGGACTCGGGGTCGGCCTGGTCGAAGGAGAGGGTCTGGAGGAAGTCGTCAAAGGAGCGGAGGGAGGGAAAGTCCACGGGGGTGCCGACGCGCTCGAGGAGGAGGACGCGGTGGGAGAGGGAGAGGGTGACGGCGAGGTGGCAGTCGGCGGCGCTACCACCGACCACGATGTAGTCGTAGTTGGCCTCCGGGGGAAGGCGGCGGCGTCATACGTGAATCCCGAGTAGCTCGGAGGACTTGCAAAAAAGGAAAGAATAAATAAATTAGGGTTAGGGTTTGTGATCAAAAAAATAGGATTAGTGTTCTGGTTTGGGGGATTTCTGTACCCATGGCTTGGATTGGTGGGAGGAAGAAGAAGACGAGGGTTTCTGAGAGGGAAAGAGACGAGGGTTTCGGAGGGTAGGGGGAGACGAAGGTTTCTGAGAGAGCGGCGGAAGAAAGAAGTCGAGAGTTTCGAAGAGAGCGGAGAGAGAAGTCGAGAGTTTGGTTCTTATGAGCCTTAAAAATTTTTGTGGAAGACCGTCATTAATTTTAAAGACTTTAAAATAATTACCATAATGGCAAATGAAAAAACTGCGGCAACTTTCCCGCATACACAATAGTTAACGGTTATTATCAAAATGTCAATATAAAAGATGCTATTTCTTGAAGGATCCCTCGAAACCGTCAACATCCATGCTATAAATGAGCTAAAGTAACAAAAAAAAGGCCATCTCTTGACGTAAGCCTAAAACCGTCAAGATAAACCCTATTGTTGACGGTTTTCGACGACTGTCTACTTATAAACCGTCAAGAATCATCATTTTTTTTTGTTGTGACAACAGCTTGCTCGAAGTCCTACTCGATCGAGACAGCTCCTCGCTCAGGTGGGTAGCTTCGGTGAACTTGCGTCAGCTTGGCCTTCACACTAATAAAATAAAAGTTTTCAACTGCACAAGTAGGCTTGATAATAAAAGAGATGGATCCACATAGCTAAGAGAATAATCCCAAGTTGGGTTAGATTGAGTCAGAATATGGAAAGATCCTACGGTCGGCTTAGAAATGTGCACGGCTTGCTTTCAAAATGGCACTCGGTCCTTCGTCCCGTGGCTTGGGAGAAGAAAAGTTGGTCTAATGTAACCCCGCTTCCCGAATTATTAAATTTTTTAATATTTTCTGGAATTTTATAATTTAGACGTATTTTATTTTATGGTTGTTTATGAGAATATTTAATTAATTTATTCATTTTTGATAATATAATTTTCTTAATGGATATTAATTAAAAGAAATTTGAATTTAGTTTTAAAATTTTAGTTTTCCTCCATTTGTAACAACCCATAACAACTTGTAACAAACTTTCTAACTAAATTTTTTGGTATTTTGTAATTTGTGAAAAGGGGAGGGACTTCTGTGATTGATTTCAATTGGTGGAAGGGCTTAAATGGAAATATTTCCTTTTATTGGGTTTTTCTGTAAAACAACAATTCTTCTCTATTTAATTTCTTTCTCTCTCTCTCCTCACATTTCCAGTTTCATTTTCACTCTGTTAATCTAGAACAGAGAGCTTTCCCCAAATTTCCTTCTTCCCAACCTAACCCTAGTTTCTTTCGGCGGATCCTTACGGCGACGGCGAGTCGACGACGACGGCGGTGACGACCACGACGGCGAAGGCGACTCCACTGACGGCGATTCAGTGACGGCGGTGCACCATTTCCCTTCAACAGCGACGTCTTCTCCGAGCAGCGGCGGCGCTCCGTTTATCTCGTTGCCACGACGAACGACGAGCGGCAGCGCACCACCGCGACCCACGCCCAGACCTCCTCGGCAGCGCTTCTTCGTTTATTCGGTGGTTCTTCCATCTCGTCGACTGCGAGATTTTTTTCGACAACATTCGTCTTCTCCGGCGGCATCGACGACGCGGGAATATGTCGATAAACCGGTGAGCCCACTTGATCATCCTCTATCCTTCATTAATTCCCAATCTCGATTCAATATATTCATTTTGATCTGGATTTTATAGATCGAACAAGTTCGATTCAGCCAATTGAGCGGATAGATTGAAATCATCTACTCGTTCTTGGCCTGCTCGATCATAGACTCTGCGAACATCTGTAGGTCCTAAAAATCAAGTTGCACCCATCAAAGAAGTCATAAAAATCAAATTATGCATCCTTCAAGTGAACTGCGCAGGAGACAGATTGCGCAACAATTCAATTGTGCAGACTGAACTGCGCACTCATCCACGTGCGCAAGCTGACGTGGCCTCGTCATCATTATCTGACAGAGAATCAGATCTTCTAACAGCTGACAGCTCGAAAAACGAGAAAACTGTTCGTTTATCGTACATCACAGCGCTCGAGGACAGCTGTACATGCAACACAATCTGTCAGACTCGCTGCAGCGTGGTCCATCCCAGCACAATCTGAAGACAACGCAGTTCATGTGGCGCACTTCATCAAGACAACTAACAATGTACACGTGGCCTACATGCCATCAATTACTCACCATGTGGCAACCGTCTGTACACGACCAAGCGTATTTCAATCAAACAATGCCACGCGTCACATACAGGTGGTCCACGATCGAGTAACTGACTGTGCAGTTCATTGCTTGTGCAATCCAAAGTCTGCGCAATCCAAAGTCTGCGCAATCCATCCTGTACAACTCAGAATAACTAAAAGTTAGTTATTTTTAGAACTCTATAAATAGAGTTTCAAGTCTTCATTATCACACACACATAGAGATCAGAACACACATTCAAGTCATCACCATAGATCACGAGTTCTTGCCAAAGTGCTGCTGTAATCCTCAGAGGCTACCGTCTTCAAAGTTCACATCGTCCAAGGGATAAAGCGATCGTCTTCAGATCGGATTCCTATAGTTGTACTTTTCCAGAATTTTTGTAATCTTCTTACAAAGTTTGTGAAATAAAGATCAACTTTTATTTTGGCAGACAAAATGGCAACTCTGCTGGGGACGACTTTCTCCTCCGACGAGGAAGTGACAACTCAATGTGACGTTGCGTCTATCGGAAAGACGCAGAAGACGCTGGTTGTAAAGGTCAACCAGACGGCCTACGAGGCGATGATCAACTCCAGGACCACCCCTCGTACTGCAACAACTTTTGCCATGAGCAAAGTTCACCCAGTGTGGGTCCCCAAGACTGCTGCGCAGTCTACTGCCTCTGTTCTCAAGACTGCTGTCTCTGTTGCGCAGTCTGCTGCTACTGCCCATGCGCAGTATGCTGCTCCCCTTGCCAGTGCACAAACCACTTCCTATGCTGCTCTGTCAAAGTGCAAGACTCCTCTTCCCCTGGCGCAGTTGGCTACAACTCTGCCTGCGCAATCCACCACTCCAGCAACCAGAGTGCAACTCAAGCACTCTGGCATCAAGACTTCTCCTGCGCAAGCTGCTGTGACTGTGGCCAGAAGAACTTCTGCCAGAGTTGCTCATGCGCAACCTGCCAGTGCGCCAACAGCTACTTCAACCCCTGGACAAGCTGTGCCAGCGCGGTCTAAGAGAGACAGCCCTTTGGCTAATCTCTCTTCTTCTCACAGCAAAGGGAAAAACACTGCTCCTCTTCTCAAGCACCCTGTTGCTCCAGCGCAATCCACCGGGGGTAGTCTTTTGACTATTCCTCCTCCTCTTCAGAACAAAGAAAAAGGCTCGCTGGTCTTTTCTCAAACTTTCTCGTCCCACGATTTGGAAGACAACAGAGGGAAATGCTCTTTAGCTAACCCTTCTTCACAAAACAAAGGAAAAGGCCCTTTGGTCTTTTCTCAGTATTCCTTGGTTTTTACCGTAGAAGATCAATTTGAATGTGCTCCGGCACCAATCAGTACCAGGACTCTCTCCAACAAGAGTTCTTCTTCCCTCCTTGCCAAAGGGAGGTGTACTGATCAAAGAGGTATTCTGCCTACTCCGGTAGCAGAATTCCAAGATCTCCCAACTCTCAAGATATCCCGTTCAAAACAGGAAAAATTGCTGGTGTCTCAGACAGAAACCCCTGAAGGTGAGTTTGCTGATCTAAGAACTTATCTCAATAGGCCAACTTCGGCGAAACGTAAACAGCCAATGCCGAAGACCAACCAGTATCAGAGACAAACTTCCAGGATCAAGAATCCTGACACCTATGCTAATGAAATGAGTACTTTCATGTACACTCAAGGGATAAAACATTTGAAGAACCGGAACCATGTTCCGAATGTTGTCAAAGAACATATCCCTCGAACTTCTTCTCATCCCGTCATTGTTCCCGATCTCCGAGAATACCTTAAGCAAAAATGGGACAACATCTCAACGCCTCCAGTGCAACCACTTGGACACCATTGTCAGAAGATGAAGACGAAGACGAAGTTCTGTACGCTTCCGTCAACATGACTTCCCGAGACACTGGGGGTAGAAAGTGCTCCAAGCACGGCAAGCCTCGCAAGCCAAGCCAGCGGTATTTGGATCTACTCCAAGAATCTTCTGATGGAGTATTCCAACATACCCGATCCCGAAGCCGAGACACAATCGGTCAAAGGAATCTTCTCAAAGATCCTTCCGGTCATCTTTTTCTTTCTCACTCAGGAGATGATTATTTCTCCGACTGTGATGCATACAGTAAAAGTTTGAAACAGACAGCATCTTCCACTGTACCTAGAGAAGTGACAGCTTATGTTGTCACTGAAGACCCAGATGCTTCCAGTTCAGCAAGTCAAGAACAGCGAATAGCTGCACTAGAAGACAAACTGAAGACCATGGCTGAAATGGTCGCAAGTATGCATTCTATCATTGTGGCCCAACATACAGTACCACCAACTGTATCTGCTGCAAATCCTGAAATCATAGCGTCGTCGGTGCCTGTCAATGCAGGGCTGGGGGTAGCATCTCCTCAAATACCTCCTGTACAGATTCAACCTACACCCAGTCAGTTAGGTGCTGGGGGTAGTGCTTACCACGCTGTTCCTCTCCCTAACACTCTGATTCAGCCTGCTCCTTCTACATCAGTGGAGGATGCCAATGAAGCTGTCAAACTCCTGTGCACTCAATTCGAGGCCTTCAAAGAGAAGGACAATTTGCAGAGGTTGGAGATCAAACAACCCTACCCAGTTGAATGAAAGGAAGTTCCATTTCCTCTAAAGTACAAAATCCCAAAAATCTTGCTGTTTGATGGCAACACTTCTCCCAGTCAGTTCATTAACCACTTCGAGGTAATGACTGTCCAACTTCAGCCAAATGGCGCTCTTCTTACCAGAGTATTCGTCGGCTGTCTAGCCGGTGTGGCATACGATTGGTACAGAAGCTTGCCCGTTGGCTGTATCACTTCCTTTTCAGGTCTAAAACAGATCTTCTTGGAACGATTCTATGAAGGGATCAATGACATGACCATGTCAGCCCTTAATAAAATTAAACAAAGACACAATGAAACTGCTGAGAGTTTTATTGAAAGGTTCCGCCGAGAAGCTTTAAAAATGCCTTCTGGAACTCCGGTCGCTGTGACTATCGACACCTGCAAGGCAAATCTTTTGCCTATCATCAGCATGTGGACGGGGTCAACTCAGTTCTAAAACTGGCCATCCTTTATTGTCAATGCTAAAGCAGTCGAAGTTAGTGCTGACAAATTCAAGCAGCTAGGGGTACACATGTATAACCCCGACCGGGATGAACACCAGACATCGGGTGGTGGTAATCGCCAGAACAACCGCAAGGGAAAAGAAACTTTGAATATCAACTTGAAGAACAAAGAATCTCTGGTGGTCAACGTAGCTCCACCTACGTCTACTTCTACTCCTTCAGCACCTCCACCAAGGGAACCTCGTCCGAAAGTAGAGTACTCCTTTGACGAGAATGACACCATGAGCATCTTTGACTGCTTGATCAAAAGCAATAAGCTCCAACTTCCAGACCCGAAGAAGCCTGATGAGGTCGGTAAGACTGATCATCCCAAGTACTGTGTCTATCACAGGTTCATTGGGCATCCCACTCGAGCATGTTATGTGCTCAAAGGCAAAATTCAGGAGCTAGTCAACGCTGGTGTTGTCACTCTGCAGCAAGACGAGAAGACTGTTACCGCGAACATGGTCTCAGTTCAGTTTGGTGACTTCCCTCCACAGATGGTACAACATGGTGTCATCCCTATCCCCAAAGCTACTCTTGAGATCGAGAATCTTCCTCCTCCATAAAGTAAAGGTCTCATCCCCTTGTCTCTTGACAATGGCGAGATTATGTGGATTCACCCTGATCTTGCTTCGGAGTTTGAAGTCCCTTATTCCTCCAATAAGAAAGACCGCACCAAGGACAAGACAAAGATCTGCAATATGGTGTCTTTTGACCCCATAGTTGACGAGGAAATCCTGCTGGGCACCAGATCAGGGAAAGCCTATCTAAAGGATTATCCCGAAGCTCAGGAGAATCCTGCTTCTTCTTCTAAGCCTGCTCCAGTACAACCTTCTACTGAGGGCATCCCTGCTGAGTCCTCACCGGTTGTAGAACCCATTCCCCCAAGCCGACGGTAGCCGACAAAGGCAAACAACAAGTCCGCTTCGACAAACCTTCGAAGAAGTCATCTTTCTCAGGACTTGAGAAGCCTTACAACTTTGATATCTTGGCTCAACTAGCCAATACACCAGCCCGGCTGACAATTTTCGAGCTCTTGTGCCTCTCCAAAGAGACTCGAGAAACTCTGAGTGAAGCTCTAATGCAGGCAGAAATCTGTATAGCCCTTCTGAAGAAGCCAAAAGCAGAGCCTGTCTCTTTCCTCCATTGTCATAGTGTGTTGGAGTTAATTCCAAACATTACCTTCACCCATGATGACATGCTGATGGAGGACAATAGGCACGACCGTCCTCTATACTATATAGGATATGTCGACTCGATGAAAGTCGATCGTATTCTGATAGATCCAGGGTCTTCCCTCAGCATCATGCCGAAGACAATGTTAGATGCATTGAAGATCCCAGTGCATAGTCTCTCCAGTACAATCACCACCATCCTCGGGTTCAACCAGGAAAGGAGTGAGCCTCTGGGCAAGATTCGCCTAAAACTCCAAATAGGCAATCTCCGCACAAAGGTGACCTTCTACATCATTGGCAACCATGGTTGTTCTTACAATGCTCTGTTGGGGAGACCATTCCTGCATGAACATAACATTGTTCCTTCGACTCTCCATCAATGTTTCAAATATGTCGATGACAATGGAGAGGTTCAAAAAGAGATTGCTGATCTCTATCCTTTCAAAGGTGTCGAAGCATACTGCAACGATGCTCGTATGTACAAGGATGAGTTTATGAAAGTTGTACTGGCTCTTGACACTGAAGAAGAACAAGAAGCAATGCCTAATAACACCCTCATCATACCTGTCAAAGGGCGTGTTTCTCGTCCTCAATCCTCCAAACCACTGGCTATTCACTTGTCAGTCCAGAAGCAACCAACTGATGATGGTCAGAATCAAAGGAAGCTCACCTCTTCTGAGCCACTTGTTATCGACTTACGTCGTAACAAGGAAAAAAGGCAGCTCACCTCTTCTGAGCCACTTGTTATTGATTTATCTCATAACAAGAAAAAAAGGGAGCTCACCTCCTCTGAACCGCTTGTTATTGACCTCCGTCGTAACAAGGCCAATCCTCCTCCACGTTCTTCTTCTTCCCTTATTGTAATCAATCTGATAAAGTCTGCTAAGGCTAAAAGTCCTGCTGTAAATACAAATGTACAAATCAATGAAAAAGCATCTACTTTCTAGTATACTGATGTCATTTATCATGCTAAGTGCTATTTGGATATGTTAGATAGCTTTCAGTCATTTACAATGGGAGTTGTACAGTCTCTTCAAACAGAAGTCTTACTCGAACACCCAGATGAATCATACTTTATTGTTCCCGTTCGAAAGAAAGGCGAGACTTCAATACTTTTTAGTAAAGGACCGGAACAAAAATTTAGCTATACGGATGATAGCAAAAGTAACGATACGGAGCATCTTCAACTCCGTCATTACAGTCAACAATCAAAAGACATCATCCGAAAGATGGGTTATGACTTCAAGAGTGGCCTCAACTACGACAAGGGTAGAAGAACTCTTATCCGTACGACTGTTCCGAAAAGAAAATCAGAGATGTACTACAGCAGGACCAAAAGAGGTCTCGGATATGCTTTACCTCCGGTATTATCCCCAGCAGCCTCTGAATCCGATAGTGAAGAGCGCTCTAACTCTTCTGATTCCAGATCATGGGATTCTGACACAAGCATTAGTCAAGTTCATCGACTGATCTTATCTTCTAATATGGTGTCCGTTGAACTTCCAGAAGGCTATGACGAGCATGTTGAAGAAAATCCTGAAACAGATCCTTGGGCTCAACGAATGGACACCCAATAGGAACTCCGATTCGAACAAAGGGAATCTCCTACCGAAGATCAATTAGTTTAAATTGATGTCGGAGAGAGCGGGTCACCTCGTCCAATATTCATCAGCAAGAACCTTCCAGAGGCAGATAAGCAAGAACTAATTCTTCTTATTCAAGAATACATTGATATCTTTGCCTGGAGCTATGAAGACATGCCAGGTCTATATCCCAAAGTTGCTACTCACAAATTGAACATCCTGCCTAATGCAAAACCGGTCAAACAGCGACAACGGTGCTTTAAGCCAGAAATGATGGATGCAATTGATGATGAAGTCAAGAAGCTCATCGCTTGTGGCTTTATCCGAGAAGAGCAGCGTCCTGATTGGGTAGCCAATGTCATCCCAGTTCTAAAGAAGACCGAAAAAGTTCGAGTCTGCATCAACTTTCGGAATCTTAATGAAGCATGTCCAAAAGATGAATTTCCTCTCCCTATCACGGACGTCATGATCGACAACACCTGTGGGTTCAAGCGAATATCTTTCATGGACGGATTCTCTGGATACAATCAGATTCGGATGAATCCTGAAGATGAAAAATTTATTTCTTTTCGCACCCCTCGCGGAGTCTATTGCTATACTGTGATGCCATTTGGTCTCAAGAACGCTGGTGCAACTTACCAACGAACCATGAGTACCATCTTTCGAGATCATCTGCGCAAGACTGTTGAATGCTACGTCGACGATATTGCTGTCAAAAGTCGTCTAAAGGAAGATCACACTCAAGATTTGAGAACTATCTTCAATCTAATGCGCCAACATCAACTCAAAATGAATCCCACCAAGTCATTCTTGGGTGTCTCTAGTGGCAAATTTCTCGGCTTCGTCATTACCTCTAAGGGTATACACGTGGATCCTGAGAGGATCAAAGCCATTCAAGAGATGCATCCTCCACGCAACCTAAAAGAGCTACGAGGATTCCAAGGTCGACTTGCGTACATCAGGAGATTTATTTCGAATATGTCTGGACGCTGCAGGCCATTTACTCAACTAATGAAGAAGGGTGTATCTTTCATTTGGACCGAAGAATGTCAACGAGCATTCGATGACATAAAGCGATATCTCATGAACCCGCCAGTCTTGGTGCTACCATTCTCGGGCATACCATTTTTAATGTATGTTTGTACTATGGATCATTCATTGGGTGCTTTACTTGCCCAAAAGAACAAAGAAGGTCATGAACAAGCCATCTACTATCTCAGTTGTACTATGATTGGTGCTGAACACCGTTACAGTCCGGTTGAAAAAGAATGCTTAGCTCTTATGTTTGCTGTTCAGAAGACTCGACATTACATCATTGGCCAAACTATTCATGTCATATCCCGAGTTAATCCTCTTCGGGTACTGATGAAGAAGCCTAGCACACTCAATTCTCGGCTGGCTACATGGGCCATTTTGCTAGCCCAATATGACATGGTATATGTTCCTTAAAAGTTTGTCAAAGGTCAAGCACTGGCGGATTTCTTAGCAGCTCATCATGTTTCAGAGACATCCAAACTCTATGATAAAATTCCAGACGAGACATTGGAATCAAATATGGTCTCCGAAGAATTTCTTACTTAGCGTCTATTCTTTGACGGTGCATCCAGGATTGGACCCAATGGTGCCATTATCGCAGGAATTGGAGTTGTTCTTGTTTCTCCAGATGGGTCAACTATCCAAAGAGCCTACTCCTCAGATGAACCTTGCTCCAATAACGTGGCAGAATACAATGCTCAACTTATTGGTCTTCAGTTATCTAAACAGCTGGACGTCGAGTATCTTGAAGTCTATGGTGACTCCAAGCTGGTTGTTAACCAAGTTAGAGGAACCTATGAAGTTCGCCATCAAGATCTAGTACCTTACTATGAAGCGACAATCAACATGGCTACATCATTCAAAGCCTTCTTCATCGAATATGTCCGTCGAGCTTGTAATACTGAAGCAGATGCTTTGGCCAATCTTGCAGCAGTCTTAGCCATCCCTATCAAAAGACAGCAAGTGGTGGTTGTCTCTAATCGGGAATTATTCTGCATCAAAAATAATCGTAATATTGAGTTCAGTAATCTTACTGAAACCAATGTTATCAGTGAAGATTGGAGAACTCCCTTCATCGACTTCGTAGTTCATGACATACTCCCTGAAGATCCTAAGGAGGCTACGAGTATTTGTCGGCGGTCTCTGTGATTTTACTATAATCAAACCACCAAAACACTTTACCGGCGAACTTACGACGGCTTACTCTTGCACTGTCTTGCTGGTGATGAAGCGAAGCAAGTATTGCGTGAAGCTCACGACGGTGTCTGCGGAACACATCAACCCGGTCCTAAACTACAGGATCGTATCCGACGCATGGGTTACTACTGGCCCTCTATGGTATCTGAAGCCATCGAATATGCCAGAAAATGTCGAGCTTGTCAAATCTACGCAGATTTCATTCATCAACCATCAGAATTCCTTCATCCGACTGCTGCTTCCTGGCCTTTTGAAGCTTGGGGCATGGACATTATAGGTCCTATCAATCCTCCTTCTTCTAGAGGACACCGGTTTATACTGGCAATAACCGACTACTTCTCCAAATGGGCCGAAGCTATACCCTTGGCTGAAGTCAAAACCAGCAGCATCATTAACTTTGTCAAACACCATGTCATCTATAGATTTGGTGTACCTCGAAGAATCATCCATGACAACGGGCCTCAGTTCATCAGCCAAAAGTTCACAAGGTTCTGTGACGATCATCGGATTGATAATGTCGCTTCGACAGCTTACAATCCTGCTGCTAATGGCTTAGCTGAAGCTTTCAACAAGACTATCATCAAGCTCCTCAAAAAGTTTGTGTCTACTAACAAACAAAACTGGAGTGAAAAGCTTGGGGAATGTCTATGGGCCTACCGTACTACGGTCCGCAACCCTACATGCTGTACACCTTTCTCTCTGGTGTACGGCTGTGAAGCAGTTCTACCACTGGAACTTCAAATTCTGTCTTTGAGGATTGATATCGCCAATGAACTCACTACAGAGAACAACGACCTATGACTATGACTCACATGAGCAAGGGCAAGTTCGATGCGAAGTAGGAAGGGCCTTACATCGTGAGCAAAGTCTTCTCAAATGGAGCCTATCAACTCACAGAGCTAGACGATCAAGTTGCAACGATGCCTATCAATGGCAAGTTCCTTAAAAAGTATTATGTATAAATATAAAAGACATTGCTTGTAATCATCAGACAAGTTCATAAATAAAATTCAATTTTATTTCATCATGAATGATAGTACATGATATCAAGGAAGGTCACTATCATCCTTCTCAAAATTGGGACGCGGGCCACTGCCGTCATTATCAAAGACATAGTCGGCAAAAGAGCCGAGAACATTCTTGCCCGAACCCACCAGGAACTTGCAAGCAGCCATCCTAATGGCCTCTTCTTCCTCTGTCTTCCTTGGTTCGAGAAAGAAGTCCAAGATGTCCTTTGGCGGCTTGGGTGCAGATGAACCTTCGCCTGCCTCTATCTACTTTGGCTGGGCTGGCTCGACTGGACGTTCTTCAGTAACCGCTTCAACCTTTGAGGCGATCTCAGCCTTCTTGGATGCATCTCCAGACGACATCTTTATGTTAAAAAATAAAAGTGATCATTCCATCTGTTTTTTTGTTCTATTTATAGACAGAGATTCGTAAGACAATGAAGCGACATATTCATCTGACGGTTCACTCGTTCATTACATTCATCTGACGGTTCACCCGTTCATTCAATTCATCTGACGGTTCGTCCGTTCATTACATTCATCTGACGGTTCGTCCGTTCATTACATTCATCTGACGGTCCATCCGTTCATTACATTCATCTGACGGTTCGTCCGTTCATTTTTCCGACGGTTCGTCCGTTCATTACATTCATCTGACGGTTCGTCCGTTCATTTTTCCGACGGTCCACCCGTTCGTCATATTCATCTGACGGTTCACCCGTTCATTTAATTCTTTTGACGGTCCATCCGTTCATCCCGACGATTCACTTCGTTTATTCATTTCGTTCACACATTTTGACAAATCATCCATTTTGTTCATATCAGCAACTTGTCATCTTTGATTAAGTTGTCTACTAAAATAATGATATTTAATTATATTCTGCCATGTCTATATTACCTCTGAGCGGATATAATAAATATAATTATTTTCCAAAATCAAGAAATATATCATGTCCTGTACCTCTGAATATATTTTCTATCGCTATTATTTATATCTGAATAAGATATGCAATAAATAATAGATCCACCAAGAAAATGTCTTTTTATTTATTGATCAAAATTGAAAGACATTACAATATTACATATCACAAAAAGATTGAAGATACAAAAAGTCTTTCTCATTCTGCCGACGGAGTCATCAAGTTAGTCATCTGTTGCTTTAAAGATTGCAGTCGTTCCTCACGAGATTCCATCACTCGCTTCCTAGCTTCCTCCATCCCAGACTTATCATCGAAAGATGTCATGGTTACTATTCTGCGAGAGATTTCATCCTGATGAGTTGCGACATACTCATATCTCTCTTGAGTCAGAGCGTTCAGTTGTTGAACTGCAGCCTGGTGCTGTATGGCCTCATCCTTCAGAGAAAGCTGAACAAGTCTCAGCTCTTCTTGAAGACGGGCAGATTCTGAATGCAGCTCAGCAACTTTCCTCTCCTTCTCTTCAGCAACAGATGCTATTGTTTCCACTTTGGAATTATACTCAGCAGACTTAGTAGAGAAAGTGTCCAAGAGAACTTGGAGATCAACCTTCGCAACTGTAATTTCTTGTGACATCTTCTCAAATTCAGCTTGTACCAAGAGCTCCATCTCCCCCTTATTAAGCTCTTTGTAAATTTTAACCGATGCCTCCAGCTCATCTAGTACATGTTCAAGAAAAATGGCCTGAGCTTCGTCGCCTTGACTGCGGATGGCATTGATCAAATAGGAGGTTGGACCTCTAACTGTTGAAAAACCAGCATCTTCTTTCTCTATCACCCTATCTACTAAGGGTTTCAAAGAATTAAAGAATTGGTTGCTAAAGGAGCTAATGATAAATCAGTTAGTAGCCAGAGCACCAGGAGTAGCAGCTACTCCCATAGACGTCGAAGCAGCAGCAGGTGTCTGTGAAGATAGATGTTCAGCTTCTTCCATTTGAGTAGAGGGCTCTTTAGACAGAGGAGCTATCGTAGAGCTGGCTGCCCCTCCTAGATGTTCTTCTGCAAAATCAAATGAACCTTATCATCGATTGTTGTCATTAGCAACTAATTGAAAAAGATCAAAAGTAAAAAGCAATCTTACCATGACTTGGTTCAGCAACAAGTCTGTCATCTGTTGGCACAGGTTCCAATCTAGCAGAAGTAGCCTCAGACATTACTGCCTGGCTACTACCGGCCTCAGAGCCACCCGAAAAATGTCGGCTACCACTAGCTATAGCCGTTATTGGCACTATGTCTGTGTATGTGGGAGGAACTGGGGAAGATTCAAGCTCTGCATGGATAAAAGTGTAGATGTCAGCTATTTAATCTATGAAAAGAAGGTTGATAAAATCATTTAATACCTTTGGGATCAGCAGGAGTAGTTTCAGCATGTGGTACTTCTTCATCCGCAATCTTTTCTGGAGACACACGCACCTCAAAATCCTTTTCAGGATCCAGTGTGTCATCAACAGCTTCGGGAGATATATGGATATCAGTGTTCTCTTCTGGATTTAAAGTATCATCAACACCTTCTGTTGATGTATCTTCATTGCTTATACTATCTTCTGGTGCTTTCTCGCTGGAAGTTTCTGCGGCAGCTTGATCGACATCATCCTGCAGACTAAAGTTGTAATCAATTAGAGCTTCAATCATTAAACAATCTTCTTCTTCACGGAGTGTTCCTGGTGTAGCAGGAAGCTGGATAGTTTTCACCGTAAGAGAAGGAGATCGCAAACCTTCATCATCCCTCTGCTCAGCTTCATCCTTCTGTTCAGCTTCATTCCTCTGCTCAACCTCGTCCCTCTGCTCTGGAGTAGGAGTCTCCTGCCTAGGCTCGGGGGCAGGTATAGGGGATGACATGGTGATTCCAGCAACAGCACTAGCCACCACCGAGGACAAGATTTGTCTCGGAGGAGTGACCACCCTCTTTTTTCTTCTGGAGGCCAGTTTCTTTCTATATAGAGGTCTCTCTGGACTCTCTACATCTACTACATCGACGTGCCTTAGAAGAAAGGTCGACGTAGTCGCTTCTTCTCTTTGGGTCAACTCGTCCAGTTGCCGAGATTGTGACCTGGTGGTGACCTTCTCTGATGGATCTAGGATAAGCTTTTTCTTTGCAACCGGAGAAGAAGGTTCATCAATCCTTCTCTTTCTCTCCTTGGTTGGAGATTTGACAAATTTTAAGGAAATTCGCAGTGGTTCGTTGACCTCCTCAGGGAAGTTAGCTTCCCTTGAGGCTTCTAACGAGTCATCCACTGGCTCATGCTCCTCGTCATTACCTGGAGCTGATATAACAGTTGCTTCCTTCTTCAATCGCGTCGCTGTCGTGAAGCTATCTACAAGACTGAAGTTCTCGATGAATGTATTCGCTGCTGTGTAAAAAAATAAATATGTTTATAACATCCGGGGGCCGTGATCACTCTTGGTCGGCATTGAGAACACTGTTCTTGTGTCTCGAGCGTTATAATAATCCCAGGCCCTGGCGCCATCAATCAGATAAACTTTTCCTTGCAGGCAAGTTATAGCATTGCCTACGTGGAATTGGTTATAGCCGAATTGACGGGCAAAGCGGCTGGAAAGATATGGTTCTAAGTAACATTCATCTTCAAATCTATAAACCAAGTGCGACGGCCTAATCGTCCTCAGCCAATCAAATGCTGCACGACCCAAAGGCTGCCTCCCAAGATCAACTAGATTTGTTGACATATGTTCATAGCCAGTTGGAGGGACAACACAGTAGAAATTCTACCCCTTTCCAAGATTCAAAGCACGTCTGCAATCTTTCAGACTGGTGTATATCCATTTACTCTGAGAGAATCTCCGTAAATAGCTACCGTCGATTGCTCCCATATCAGGGTTCATTAATGACGGATGGTGTAGAAGCAACCATCCGAACAAATAAGTGTAGGGCAGCTCCAGCCGAGGGAAGTTCCCTTTCTCTCCTTTCCCCTTGAGCATTGAATCAACAAAAAGACGAATGTTGACACAAAGTCACAGTCAACCAAATATTGATAATATTGACTAAATAATACTTGTAATAATTCAATACGACACACGATGTCTACATCAAGCTCAAGTCAGAAGACAGCTCAGTCTTTGCAATTTAGTTATATATGAGTCTGTATTTTACACTTTTATTGAGTATAGACTGTTGTAAACTGTGTCATGCTGATCTCTTGAGACTTGACCAAAAGCCTACCCAAATCCATAAACTCCACCATCCAGAAATAAGCCCACAGATCCCTAAGAACCAGTTCTGTGCTTTGGAGACAGAGTTCGGGCCGAACTCTGCCTCCACACAGAGTTCGGGCCGAACTCTGTCCCCTAAAAATCAGCAACCTTAATTTTAGGGTTAGCTGGTTGCTAGTTGTCCAACGGCCAAATATTTGAAATTTCCTACCCGAATTCTGGCCGAATTCTGCCTACAAAAACCCTATAAATAGGCCAAGAATTCTCTCATTTCAAAACATCCAATCTTCTCTTCTCTTCTCTCTTAAGCTCAAATAAGCCATACCCTTCCCATCTACTAGCCACAAGCTTCCTAAGTCTCGAGTGCTCAGCATCTCTCAGTTAGGAGTCTTGTGCAAGAGTTGAAGAAATCGCTTGGAAAATTTCGAGCAAATCGCCACTGCAATCCTCTGTAAGAAGTTGACGTGCTCTTCTAAAGAAAAGGCACGGGTTGTAAACTACTATTTCATAAATAGTGGATTTAATCCTGAGCTAGAGTTCTCAGGCCTGGACTAGTCCTCCACGAGGGAAACCAGGTTAAAATCGGCTGTGTTTGCGTATGCTCTCTTGATTCTCTCATTAAATTCCGTATTTACTCTGATTAGTTTTATTTGTGATAGAGTTAATTTTTTAAGTGAATATTATCTCTATATACTCTATTCACCCCCCTCTAGAGTTGCCATCTGTTCTTCAATTGGTATCAGAGCTCTGTTCTCTTTACAAGGATTTACATCCTAGAGCTGATCCATGGCAACCACACAATCCTTGATTTCCAATCACGGTGAAGGACAGTCTACTCATAGGCCTCCCCTATTTGATGGAACTAACTACACGTATTGAAAAACAAGGATGAGCTTTTATCTCAAGTCGCTAGACTTTGACCTGTGGACTGTCGTCACTGACGGTTACAAAAAGCCCGCCAGAATAGTTGTCAACGGTGATCTTGTTGAGAAATCACATGACAAGTATTCTGACGAGGAGAAGAAACAGGCAAGTCTAGACACGAGAGCTATTAATGCTTTATTCTGTGCTATAGACAGGAATGAGTTCAACAGGGTATCTACATGCACCACATCTCATGAAGTATGGAGACTTCTAGAAGTGACGCATGAAGGAACTACCCAAGTCAAGGAATCAAAGATAAGCCGTCTCATGCAAGAATATGAGGCTTTCAAGATGAAAGCAAATGAGACGATCACGCAAATGTTCACAAGATTCCTCGACATCATCAACCCCCTGTCTTCGCTCGGCAAGCAATACTCAAATCACGAGAAGATTCGCAAGCTACTTAGGGGGCTTCCAAAGATTTGGAACCCTATGGTGACGGCCATCATAGAAGGAAATGATCTCACAATCATGTCCATGGAGACCTTGATGGGAAAGCTAATGACTCATGAGCTTGACCTCAAGGACTTCGAAGAGCCTGCTCCTAAGGCTAAGGAGATCGCACTCAAAGCTCACCGACGAAGGGCTGAACCCGAAGAGACGGATGACGACAACTCAGAAGATGATGATCAAGCCCTCATGGTTCGCAACTTCAAGAAATTCCTTCGCTTCAACCGAATAAAGAAGGAACCACAAGAAGATGGTGAAGAAGAGCCAACTTGCTATGGTTGCAAGAAAACTGGACACGTCCGAAAAGATTGTCCATTCTTGAAGAAGAGCGACCGCTATGAGAAGCCATACAAGAAGACTTCATCAAAGAAATATGCCAACACAAGCATTTGGCATGAAAGCGAAGCTAGTGACTCCGAGGAAGAAAAGGGCTCTCCTCAATATACGGCTAATGTGTGCCTAATGGCAACATCCGATAAGGTATCAAACGAAACTCTTGACGACTTCTTTTTTGACGAACTTGGCGATGCTTTCACCGATTTACTCGATGATCACAAAAAGATCATTGGTAAATACAAACACGCCAAGGACAAAATCAAAAGTCATGAAGTCGAAATTCAAAGACTTTCTCTATTGCTTGATAACGTTAGAGACACTTCACCCACGGAAGTCACAGATGAGGTATCGAAGCTTAAACTAAGCCTTCATGATGCTGAAACACGTATTGAGCAACAAACACAAGAAATCACAACACTCAACACGATGCTTGCTGAAGAAAGGAGTAGACACAAGATTTCTATGACTAAGATATATAGCTTAAATACTAAGGTTACTGAACTGCAAGCTGTCTCTAAGAGATTAGAGACTAGATTGGGAAAACAGGTTGTTCAACCTCAAACCCAATCTCATGAGACACCCACAAAGCATAACACTCTTCATGCTAGTCATCCGCATCATCCATCTACTACACATAATTATGCTTTCATATACACACAATTTCACAAAGGACACAAACCACATGCACGTAGAAATAATTATCATATGTCACAAAATCATCATGCTACACACAGTCATCATCATGTTGCACAAAGACACAATCAACATCACTCCACATATAGACAATCTCATCATGCCATGCCATATAGACAATCTCACCATGCCATGCCATCTCACCATGCCATGCCATATAGACAAACTCATCATGCCATGCCATATAGACAATCTCATCATGCCATGCCATATAGACAATCTCATCATGCCATGCCATATCAACATCATCACCATGCTGGATCTAAATATCATTAATATTCTTATAGACATCATCAGCATGCTTCTAACATGAATAAAAATGCTACATACACTTATTGTGGTCTACATGGACATATATCACCACAATGTAGAATTAGAAGATTAGTTGATAAAAAGATATATGTATGGTTTCCAGAAGCTAACTTTTCAGGACCCTCAAGAACTTGGGTACCAAAGGTCACATCTACTCTTGATGTAGGTGGACCTTCCCTCCTCAACTAAGAGTAAGTGGATTCTCGATAGTGGATGCTCGCGGCACATGACGGGAGACGCACATCTTTTCGCATCACTATCGATGAAGAGAGAAGGATATGTATCCTTCAGAAATAACCTAAAAGGTTATATTATAGGTAATGGTATTATTGGCTATCCTCCCTCTCCCGTAATAAAGGATGTCTGCCTAGTGACCGAGTTAAAGTATAACTTGCTCAGCATCAGTCATCTTGCTGACCATGGTTATGACATTAACTTTGGACAAAACAAATGCCTTATTTATGATAGGTCAACGGGAGACATCGCTTTTGAAGGGGTAAGAGAGGATAATATTTATACTTTCTATTTGTCTGGAAATACTAACAATGCAGGTAGATGCCTATATGCTCATAAAGATGAACGGCTACTATGGCACCAGCGTCTTGGTCATGCCAATATGGATAATATATCCAGGCTATCAACCAAGAAGCTAGTTAGAGGCTTGCCCAACATCACATTCAAAAAGGACACTGTATGTGCCGAATGTGAGTTGAACAAGGCAACCAAGTCATCTTTTCATTCCATAAACTCTGTAAGCACTTCTAGACCCTTGCAACTACTCCATATGGATTTATTTGGGCCTAGTAGAGTAGCCAGTCTTGGCGGAAAACTCTATACCTTTGTTATTGTTGATGATTTTTCAAAATTTACTTGGGTTTTCTTTCTTGCAAATAAAAGTGATGCTATTTCGGTTTTCAAAATTTTTGTCAAGAAAGTTCAAAACAAAAAAGGTTACATGATTACTCGAATCCGAAGTGATCATGGAGGCGAATTCGAAAATTCTGATTTTGAAAGATTTTGTGATTCTAATGGTTTTGATCATGAGTTTTCTTGTCCAAGAACTCCTCAACAAAATGGTGTTGTGGAGCGGAAGAATAGGACTCTTGGCGATATGGCCAGAGTTATGTTGAACAAGTTTTCACTTCTGAAATACTTTTGGACTGAAGCTGTCAGTACAGCATGCCATATTTTAAATAGGGTGCTTATTCGTCCTATTACGAAGAAAATACCCTATGAGCTTTGGTTTGGAAGAACCCCAAATGTTTCTTATTTTAGAGTTTTTGGATGTAGATGCTTTATCCTTAACACCAAAGACAACTTAGGCAAATTTGATGCCAAAGCTAACGATGGTATTTTCCTTGGCTATGCTGCCAAGAGTAAGGGATATAGAGTTTTTAACAAACGCTCCTTAATTGTGGAAGAGTCTACAAATGTGACTTTTGATGAAGATAACAGTGCAGCAGCTACTCTTGATGATGATGTTGAACCATCAACGTCTACTCCAATGAACACCACAACCGAAACAAATTCTCTGGAAAGCTTGCCTAAGAAATTCTCTTTCAAGCCTTCTCATCTAGAAAATTTGGTAATCGGTGAGGTTTCACGAGGAGTAACTACTAGATCATCATTAAGAGACTCTATTGCTAGCACTGCCTTCATTTCACAAATTGAGCCTAAAAACATTTCTGAAGCTTTCAATGATGAATTTTGGATTTCTGCTATGCAAGAAGAACTCAACCAATTCGAGAGGAGCCAAGTATGGGAACTCGTTCCTAGACCAGCTAATCACTCAATTATTGGTACTAAATGGGTTTTTAGAAACAAAGTGAATGAAGATGGTTCAGTCACACGCAACAAAGCTCGTCTAGTAGCCCAAGGATACAACCAAGAGGAAGGTATCGACTACGATGAGACATATGCTCCGGTTGCTAGATTAGAATCCATTCGGATGCTTTGTGCATATACAAATTTTCAAAATTTCAAATTATTTCAAATGGATGTTAAAAGTGCTTTTTTTGAATGGTTTTATTAAGGAGGAAGTTTATGTTAAACAACCCCCTGGCTTTGAAAATCACAAATTTCCCGACCACGTGTTCAAGCTAAAGAAAGCACTGTACGGCCTCAAATAAGCTCCTAGAGCTTGGTATGAACGGCTAAGCAACTTCTTGCTTGAGAAAGGTTTTTCAAAAAGGAAAATTGACACTACACTTTTCATGAAGTCTTTGAAGAACACTATTCTTTTAGTTCAAATTTATGTAGACGATATTATTTTTGGTTCTACTGATGAAACCCTTTGTCAAGATTTTGCCAAGTGTATGCAGACCGAGTTTGAGATGAGCATGATGGGAGAGCTCAACTACTTTTTTGGGCTGCAAGTCAAACAAATGTCAAATGGAACCTTCATCTGTCAGTCGAAGTATACAAAGGACATGCTGAAGAAATTCGACCTTGATAACGTTAAACCAATCAGCACTCCTATGGCTACTTCAACCAAACTGGAACCAGATGAGAGCGGCAAACCCGTAGATCAACGTAAGTATCGAGGTATGATAGGCAGTCTACTTTATCTTACTGCTAGTCGCCCTGATATAATGTTTAGCGTTTGCCTGTGTGCTAGATATCAAGCAAATCCTAAGGAATCGCACATGACCGCAGTTAAGCGTATCTTTAGATACCTTAAGGGTACGATTACAGTGGGCCTATGGTATCCCAAGTCAACATCATTTGACCTCATTGGTTATTCTGATACTGACTTTGCTGGATGCAAGGTCTACCGTAAAAGTACGA
Source organism: Iris pallida (assembly GCA_029216955.1). NCBI lineage: Eukaryota > Viridiplantae > Streptophyta > Magnoliopsida > Asparagales > Iridaceae > Iris > Iris pallida. The sequence continues at coordinate 21,486,807 of JANAVB010027397.1, read as the reverse complement.
GCGGTACGTGCCATTTATTAGGAAAGGCTTTAGTCTCTTGGTTTAGCAAGAAACAGAATTTTGTCGCACTATCCACAACAGAAGCTGAATACATAGCAGCTGGGCGTTGTTGTGCACAAATTCTGTGGATAAAGCAAACCCTTGAAGACTATAATTTATCTTTCATGCATATTTCTATCTTTTGTGACAACACTAGTGCAATAAATCTTACTAAGAACCCTATTGTCACTCACGCACAAAGCATATTGAAATTCGACACCACTTTTTGCGTGATCATCAGCAAAATGGCACGATTAACTTAGAATTTATTGACACTGATCACCAGTTAGCAGACTTCTTCACAAAGCTATTATCCGAAGAGCGCTTCAATTTCCTTTGTCGTGAACTTGGAATTTTAGATGAAGCTGTCACAAATTAAAATACACCTGCGTAAATGTCGATTATATTGTGATTCTCTTATAATGAACTTGTTATGGGTACAAGCCGAAAGGGCCCTTCTCACAACAAAGCGTAAAAGCCTAAGCGACACGGTGCACTAGTCCTCAGGACTACCGCTAGCTGGGATCCGGCCCCTGCAGCTAACTCATGGCAAATTCAAAATACTGAATTATAATATAACTCCTTGTTTATTATACGGTATATTTTGATTTATAATCTGCTGACATGCTATTTTTCAATTTCATATTGCTATCTTTCCCTTCTACTATCTGGTTTATTGACATTCTTAATCTTTTATCTTTATAACTTATCTTGATTTCCCTCAGTTAACCAATTTTTTTATCCTTCCAGCCTGATTTCAGTTCTGGGACAAGGACCCAGAATTCGGGCCGAACTCTGCCCTTACTAGAGTTCGGGCCGAGTTCGGTCTCCCTGTTCCAGAATCGGGGACTGTTCCAGCCGTGGATCTTAATGTTAATCCAATGGTCAAAATTAAACCCGACCAAGAGAAACCCTTACCTATATTTTGGTTTCTCTTCCCCTTCCTTCTTTCTTACCACCTCCTCTACATCTCTACCACTCTTTTTCTCAAACCCTAACCCTAGTTTTCTCTCTATAGTGCTCCATCTCACACCAAAATCAAGGAGAAGGGCTATTTTCTCATTCTCTTTCACTGTTCATCATTTATTTGAGGTATAACTCACTCTCCTTCTCTATTTCAATTTCTCCATTTTGTGCAATGGCTCCTCGCTTGCCCAACCGTGGGAAGAGATCTCGGACCGAGGGTGCATCCTCGTCGAGTGCTCCTCCTCCCGTTGAGCAACCCGTTGAACAATACCAACCACCTCATCCGTTGTTCAACCCTTCACGTCCTCGTGACCCTAACACCTATGACGACCGAATCTTTGTGTTACTAGACGCGTCCAACGATTGGTTTAGTGACTTTCGGACCCGTCCGGTGTTTTCGGGACACCCCATAAACTTCACAATCTTTTCACAATATGAATCTATATTTCGTGATCTTTGCATTGATGCCCTAGTTGCTACGAATTTTGTCATCTATCGTAGCGCTATACAAATGTTCTATTGCAACTTAACTTTTGATAACACTCACATTTACTCACGAGTTGCGGGCATCGATATCACCTTTGCTGATTCAGATTTGGCCGAGTATCTTGAACTTATAGACCTCGATACTTGGGATAAGCTTGTTGAAGCTCGCTCGTTCCAATTTGTCGATGGAACGTCCCTTGAGAGCTTCAAGGAAGACTTATGTGCCCCAAACATATGTCCTCATAAGCTTATGGCCAAAGACCTCAACCCTTACTTCTATGAACTTTATCGAATTATTTTAAACACCATTCTGCCAAAAGCTGGCTCCACCGATGAAGTAACATATTTTGAGATCTCAGTATTGTATCATCTTCAGTATCGCATCCCTTTCAATCTTCCACGTGCCATGATGGATTGGATGATTAACTGTAGGAAGAAACCACGAGCCCTGGTTTATCCCTTGTATCTTCCTATGGTCCTTCGTGCTTTCATTGTCCCTCTTCATGATTGTCCTTTCTTGCCTGCTCCTGCCTTCCTATCTAAGGCACGACGACTTCAGGCAGTCGTAGCCTCTCCTGCCACTTCTGAGCATTCTGATGATGAGGAGCCCGATGCCCCTCCACTTGGACAGGATGTGCCACCTCCTCCTGCTACCCTTGACTCCATCCAGACCATGCTCCGAGATCGCTTCGCCTTAGAGGACGATCGCTGGACTCAAATGTACTACCGTACTACCCTGCAGATGAGTGCCCTCAGCAACTCGCTGCACGATATTCGGTATTCCATGTCCCGTCATCCCTCTATGCCCATTCCCATGGAGCGGGATCCCGGTCGCGAGGGATATCGCATTGACGATCCCTGGGTCATGCGCTACCTGGATCCGGGTGCTGCTATTGTGGACCCCAGCCGTTCATTCACTGATCCTTCAGACTCCGCTGGGCCTTCTCGTGCTCCATGATGGAGATGGCTTCTACCAGATGATGTTGCTGCTGATCATAGTTTATGTTTTTATGCTTTCTAGTTTTTCAGTTGCTTAGTTGGATTTATGTACTTGGTTTATCAGTACACTTTATGTTTTAGTTGTAATGACTCTTATATGCTCTAGTTATGAGTTCTGACTCTTATGTTTCTGGTAGTTCTATTATTCTATGTCATTTGCTAGTTCTGTTAGTTCATATGCTGTTTCTTCTCTTTTGGTGTGTTTGCCCATTATTACTTGATTCTTATTATATTGCTAAATGCCAAAGGGGGAGAGATATGTATATTCTGGTATATTCTTTTTGGTATATGTGCTTTTTGGTGCTTTTGGGAGATTTTCCTTATCAGGCCAACAGGTTCAACGCATTGTTTACGGGGGAGCTATCTCGTTTAGCTCGACACTGATTATGGGGGAGCTATGTTGTGTCCAGGTATGAATATTGAATATATATTTATTATTTTGTCAATTATCAATATGGGAGAGATTGTTGACACAAAGTCACAGTCAACCAAATATTGATAACATTGACTAAATAATACTTGTAATAATTCAATACGACACACGACGTCTACATCAAGCTCAAGTCAGAAGACAGCTCAGTCTTTGCAATTCAGTTATATATGAGTCTGTATTTTACACTTTTATTGAGTATAGACTGTTGTAAACTGTGTCATGCTGATCTCTTGAGACTTGACCAAAAGCCTACCCAAATCCATAAACTCCACCATCCAGAAATAAGCCCACAGATCCCCAAGAACCAGTTCTGTGCTCTTGAGACAGAGTTTGGGCCGAACTCTGCCTCCACACAGAGTTCGGGCCGAACTCTGTCCCCTAAAAATCAGCAACCTTAATTTTAGGGTTAGCTGGTTGCTAGTTGTCCAACGGCCAAATATTTGAAATTTTTTACCCGAATTCTGGCCGAATTCTGCCTACAAAAACCCTATAAATAGGCTAAGAATTCTCTCATTTCAAATCATCCAATCTTCTCTTCTCTTCTCTCTTAAGCTCAAATAAGCCATACCCTTCCCATCTACTAGCCACAAGCTTCCTAAGTCTCGAGTGCTCAGCATCTCTCAGTTAGGAGTCTTGTGCAAGAGTTGAAGAAATCGCTTGGAAAATTCCGAGCAAATCGCCACTGCGATCCTCTGTAAGAAGTTGACGTGCTCTTCTGAAGAAAAGGCACGGGTTGTAAACTACTATTTCACAAATAGTGGATTTAATCCTGAGCTAGAGTTCTCAGGCCTGGACTAGTCCTCCACGAGGGAAACCAGGTTAAAATCGACTGTGTTTGCGTATGCTCTCTTGATTCTCTCTTTAAATTCCGCATTTACTCTGATTAGTTTTATTTGTGATAGAGTTAATTTTTTAAGTGGATATTATCTCTATATACTCTATTCACCCCCACTAGAGTTGCCATCTGTTCTTCAACGAAGACCCGCATTCACTCTACAGATCATCCCCGATAGCAGATCCATCCGGTAGCCAAAGACTAGACGGACGACAGCAAAGAGCACGCCGCGATGGAAGCGATCTACGGCGCTCGCTCCAGGTACGACGAATTATCGGAGCCAATATGTGAGGAAAGCCGCCAGTTGGGCTTCCTTTGACATGGGCCTATAGCCCATTCTCATGAAACTTTCAATAAAATCTTCTGTCTTGAAAGGAGGGTATTGAAGTTCGTCATCAACCATGATGTCCATTTCCTTATTTTCCTCCATCAGTCCAATCACCTCACTATGGCTGAGTGGTTTGAAGAAAGTAGGATTGCACGTATCGTGATCCTTAGTCTTCTTCTCGATGATATGGTTGAGGAAGAGATAGGGCAACCACTTTGACGAGTAACAAGTGCCGGAAGAACCACTCTTATAATACATGGAGCAAATTTTATAGTGGCACAGCAATTCTTCAAAAACGGCCACCATCTCAGCATTTTTCCGATGAAGTCGGTCCAACTCATCATTTGTGGGAACAAATTCTTCATAAGGGAAGTCTCCCATTGGTAAGCTCGAGATATACTTTATCTCATGAAGAGCTAGTCCAATCTTTCCACAGGGTGTCATGAAAGTCCCTGTCCTAAAATTGTACCTCTCTGCCAAAGCGAGAAACAGATGAGGGTTGGGGTGGAATCCATATACGGTAGAGTATACCGCCTGGTACAGCTCAATTTCTTTGAGCTTCTCTTCGAACTGAACCAATATCCAATTGGTTATGCAGTTCCATCTTTTGTTATCTGTTCACCAGACCTGTCAACCGGATGTCCTGATCCGGGTATCTTCCCTCAACCTTTGCAAATTCATTTGCAAAGATCGGTGTTCTAACTGGCAGCAGTGAGGAGGAGTTCTCCGGTGGGATGCAGCCGGGCTTCAATCCCCTGAGCAAGGAGCTGTGACGCTCAGAGAAGCTATAGAACATATCCTTGTGATTCGGTCCTTTCTTCACACAAATATTTCCTGTTCTGGCTTGCTGGAGTGGAGTAATATCCCAGTCCATCCTCCTGGGATAACTCGCATGAGCATAACGGGATAGAGGGAGGCACCTGACAACGTCTGGTAACAGTATTCTTTTCTCATCTCTTTGAAAGAGTCTTTGTTCGACTCGAGGCCTCGGCTGAGAACTCTTATCAAGAGCCTCACCGAATAGAAACAGGGGTTTCTTATGAGTAATGGCATCGGCAGTCTGCAGAGACTGTCCATTCATCAGACTCAATAAAGTTTCGTTGTCCTGTGCTACTAAGATGGCTTGACGGAAAGATGGCAGAGCATATTGGAAAAATATTACATGGGATAAATCTTCCTTAAACTCTGGTTCAGCAAGGGTCCCTGCAAAGATTTCATAATCTGGGTCTTCTCTGATGTTAACTGCATCAAACAGAAAGACAGAATTCAGTATATGCAAAATCAAAGATTCTGTCCCAAAAAAATCAGCAAATTGCGCAAGCATCTGATTGCGCTGTCTGTAAAACATCAGATTGCGCAACAACAGCTTCTATGCGTAAACTGTCCAGTTGTGCCAACATAGTCACTTGCACAAGCCATCAGATTGCGCTAACAAGCTTGCGCAAGGCAACAGTTTGCGCTGGACAGAATTGCAAAAACCAATAGAATGTGCTGACTTTTGCCAGCATTTTCCAACCGATTGCATAAGAAAATAGTCTCCATAAAAATAAAAACTATTGGGTTTGTGCAACCGAAACCCTAAACAGGGCGGCACAATATAACCAAATCTCTAAAAAGAGATAGGTTTGAAGATTCAATCATGTCAAAGAACCCTAAAAAGGGTTTTTGATCGAGCAACTACCTTGCAGTGCGGGATGACCGACTTCGTATCGTGAAATGCGCGGCACAGACCGAGTCGAAGACTCGGCGGGGACTTTACCCTTGTCGGCGGCAGAACGCTTCGGAGCCATTGAAGTCGACGAAGAAGAAGAAAAAGAGTCGGAGTGGGCTCGCAAATTTTCTCTCTTGAACAAAGTGGAAACAAGTAAAGAATGACAAAAGGAAGAAGGAGAACTATTTATAGTTTTTCGAGAGTAACAGTTGCCTCGGATTGTGCCAAAAAAATGGGAGCTGACTCCTCCAAATACGCAGATAGAGCATTACTTGCGCAACTTGATTTTAAAATCAAAATTCAAAGTATTTCGAAGCTTTGCAATATTTTCAAACTTCGAAAACTTTGAAGGGGGTATTGTAGGTCCTAAAAATCAAGTTGCACCCATCAAGGAAGTCATGAAAATCAAATTATGCATCCTTCAAGTGAACTGCGCATGAGACAGATTGCACAACAATTTAATTGCGCAGGCTGAACTGCGCACTCATCCAAGTGTGCAAGCTGACGTGGCCTCGTCATCATTATCTGACAGAGAATCAGATCTGCTGACAGCTGATAGCTCGAAGAACGAGGAAACTGTTCATTTGTCGTGTAGCACAGCGCTCGAGGACAGCTGTACATGCAGCACAATCTGTCAGACTCGCTGCAGCGCGGTCCATCCCAGCGCAATCTGAAGACAGCGCAGTTCATGTGGCGCACTTCATCAAGACAACTAACAATGTACACGTGGCCTACATGCCATCAATTACTCACCATGTGGCAACCGTCTGTACACGACCAAGCATATTTCAATCAAACAATGCCACGCGTCACATACAGCTGGTCCACGATCGAGTAACTGCCTGCGCAGTTCATTGCTTGCGTAATCCAAAGTCTGTGCAATCCATCCTGTGCAACTCAGAATAACTAAAAGTTAGTTATTTCCAGAACTCTATAAATAGAGTTTCAAGTCTTCATTATCACCCACACATAGAGATCAGAACACACATTCAAGTCATCACCAGAGATCAGGAGTTCTTGCCAAAGTGCTGCTGCAATCTTCAGAGGCTACCGTCTTCAAAGTTCACATCGTCCAAGGGATAAAGCGGTCGTCTTCAGATCGGATTCCTATAGTTGTACTTTTCCAGAATTCTTGTAATCTTCTTACAAAGTTTGTGAAATAAAGATCAACTTTTGTTTTTGCAAACAACATCGAAACAATGGTGAGTTTGATTCCAATTATTCTCCGATCTAAATTTTTCCACACTAATCTTGATGATTGATCGACGTTGGTTTTCTTTCTTGGCGGGAGCTTGCACAGGACACTCGATCAGGACGGCATTGATCAATTGGTAAGAGGCAAGGATTCGAAATCTTGTAATCAATTCAGAGCTTTCAAAATTCAACTGGACTCGTAAGGACGTGTCCTGTTGTGTCTCCAATCCCGGATCTGACCTCTATTACTCAGGTATTACTTAATTTTTCTTAATTATTAGAGATCCATTGTTCGAACCTAGATTTAACATGAGTACTGGGCCGGGTCGGTTGTAGGAATTATGGATTAGCTCGTGTTCAGTTTTGATTGTATCCAGCGTATTCGTGTCCAACATGTTCATGATCAGTGTGAGCCCGTGTCCAAGTATGGAATGTCGAGCTAGGATTGAACAACTGGAGTATAGCATAGCAGGAAGTAGGGATTTGAATTGTGTACTGTTTTTAGTATCGTGAAGAGCTGGGGGTTTTTGTATAATTTCTGGTGCTTTGTGTCCCTAATTTCTAAATTGTGTACCAATTCTTGCTGAGTTATGTGTATAATTGTTTAGACTTGAAGTTGTAGTTGGATGGGTAGAGATGGACTGGGTGATAGCCTGCACCTATGTATGGGAGTCTACGTACGGGATAATTAAGTTCAAATGACATACTAAACATTTGCTTGAATGTATTTGACTTGGGGGTGTATTTATGTTAAACTGATGAGTTGAGTCTGATCTATTGGAGAAAATACTAGCAAGCTGGAATTGATTAACAATTTTGTGAGTTCAGATGAGTTGGCGGGAAGTTGGGTTCTAGGTATTGCTGGTGTGTAATACTGATTGCTGAGAGTTGGGCTTGGACTTTAAGCCACTAAGCTTCTGTTTATTTTCTTGTAAATTATCGTTCGTAGGCTTTGGGTTTTCAATCCTATAATTTTGCTAATGTTTGCTTTAATCTATATGTTAAGTTTAAGTTCAGTTGTATAATTATGAGATTAGATTAACTGTTAGTTTGTAGGCTTGGGCCTGCTGCAATGTTGGATTATATATATATATATATAATATATATATATATATATATATATATATATATATATATATATATATATATATATATATATATATATATTGTTGTATAAATATTATTAGTATGAAGTATAATAGTACATGTGTATAAGTAATTTTGTATTATTGATAGTAAATTTGGAAATTTTCATGCTTACTTAAAAATAGTATTTACCCAATTATGTTTTCGAGTAATCTTTCAAATTAAGTAAAACCTAACCTTCTATCAATATAAATATTTCCTAATAAATGTTTTGCTCTAATATTTTGCCATATATATATTTTCGAGAATCGTTCCTAATATCTACATAATATTTTGCTAATAAAGTTACTAAATATTATTTTCCTATATTAAAATATGTTACTAGCATTTATGATTCAAACTAATTTGCCGTGAATATTATATTGATTGGAACTAATTGCTAGTAGAAATACTTTAATTAATTATTTATCTAAATCAATATTAATTTGCTGGGAAAATATATTTTAGTTTTAGTTATTGTCTAAACTAATATTATTTTGTTATATAAATTTAAACTCTTTTCTTGTCTAGTATTTAATGATAGAGTCAGCTTGTTTTATAGATGTAAAAAAAGTTAGCTAGAATTTTAAGACTAGTTAATAGTTAGCAATTTTAGCTAGTAAATAATGTTAGAATTAACCAACATGTACCTATTATCAGGTGGACATAGAGATTTCCACATTCATTTCTCGATCTTTCAGAGCAAGGCAAGTACACCGACTCGATCTCTTTACTATGTATTTCTGTCTTGCTTCATGTTCTCATATCAACACGTTTTACACACGATTGTTCATTGTTCATCGTTCATCATTCATCGTTTATCGTTCATTGTTTATAGTTCATTGATTTAGTGTTCTTTACTTGTACATTGGAGTGGGAAAATACTACAGATATGTGACCAATCCTATTTTAGCTAGGCATTAACTAATAGCTTAGGTCTCACATCGTGCACGTGGGACTCTAAGCCGTACCATTGTTCATTGTTTACCCAGCCGGTCACATACTCTGATAGATATTTCAAATGCATGTTACACAGATAGTATAGTTCATTGTTCAGGATCTGGTACTATAGTTCATCGTTATTCATGTACCACCGTTTTATATTCATGTCTTGTACCATAGTTCATATTATAATTTTTTTTATGCATTTCAGTTTACATTATTTAATGCTTCTTGTCGGGGTTGTACTTTGCTCTTCTTCTGACATGATATGTTGCAGGTATCTTGAGGATATGGTACCACCTTGGGTCAGAGCTCGGAGATGGTGGAGTTTCTATTTCAGGATGGACTTAGATTACATAGATATAGTCTGACTTTTTCCTAGATTTGTTTAGAGTTTATCATGTATTGTATTGAGGATTCAGGATTGTATAATTTTATTTATGTTACCGGATTTGTCTCTGGATGATATTGTACCAATAACTTGTGGATTGTGGTGATTCTGGGAACGTGTATAGTAGCTGTGATGTTTTATATTTCTTGTATCTTGGAGTTTTCCTTAGAATTATACAGCTTACTTCGTCGTGTCCATCGACGAAGGCTGGGCGTGTCCGACTCGTGTCCGATTATTCGGGAGCGGGTCGTGACATCTAAGTTGCCAGAAAGCTATGAAATTAGCCTAAGTCATAGACGTCGTCCGTATAAATGCTTGATAAAGCATGCACGGTCCCATCGTCCAATCCTTGGCATAGAAAAAGTGTTCTATAAGTCTCAATGCACTCTTTGACGGTGCAAGGCTTGGCATAGCCTTGCTCGTCCCATGGGTTAAGTTGTTGTACGATAAAATTAGGAAAGAGTTTTGCTGGACTATCGAAGTTATAGCAAGCACTGTTCCATATTTTCTGTGGTTGTCAAAGTCACATAGTCCCACGATCTGAAGGCTTGTCATATAAAGTATGACTTGGGCTGTAATGTCGCATAAAACACAAGTTGGTTTAAGGCATGAGCCACGGCTGGTTCAAGGATAAGAATGCCACAGTCTGTGGCACACAAAGGAAAACGTTTGTTCAAGTCAAATTGAAAGGCTATGTAGTAGTCGTTTCCTGGATTTCAAAAAAATTAGTTTTTATTAAAAAATTATTCTCCAATGCAAATGTCAAGTTATGAAGTTGACATGGCATGACATGACAAAGACATTGTGAAGTTGGTTAGTGGTGAGCATTATTCGGTTTTGGACCGAAAACCGAACCGAATAAGAGATTCGGTTCGATTTAAAAAAAAATTGATTCGGTTTCGGTTTTGAAAATACTAAATTTTCTTATTCGGTTTCGGCTTTAGGTTTCGGTTTCGGTCCAAAACTGAAAACCGAATAAGAAAATTTAGTTTATATATATATATATATATATATATATATATATATATATATATATATATATATATATATATATATTAATTATAGGTATATACTAAATATATCTAGGTATATTTAGTTATTATATATATTAACAAAAAAAGCACAAATAAACCCAAAAACCGAATAAACTGAAAATTGAACCGATTTAATTTGGTTCGGTTTCGGTTTTGCTTATTTGGTTTCGGTCCAATTCAGTTTTCGGTTATTCGATTCGATTGGAACCGAATAAACCGAATGCTCACCCCTAAAGTTGGTTGTCCATTTAGAGCATCTCCAACCTTATTATTTTATTTTGTGTTATGTTCTTAGAGCATCTCCAACCCTATTGTCTTATTTTGTCTTGTGATTCTTAGGTGGCAAGAGACACAAGACAATATCTTCTATATGTGGCAAGATTATATTCACAAAAGACGATGACTTCGAAAAGTTTTCTCCAATGCTAAAGTATTGAGAAACAATACAAAATATTTTTTTACAACTTCCAAGACAACTTATACTCTTCTTCTTCTTTTAATAAATATTTTTATTCATAATTGATGATGTGGACATAAAGTCATTGTGAAGTGCATTGTCTAGATATAGACAACCAACTTCACATTGTCCTTGCCATGTCATTGCCACATCCACTCCATAATTTATTTCATATTTGCATTAGAGAAGTACTTTTGAAAAGAAAGGTTGTTATTCCTGTGTGGCAACCATTTTTTCCAAACACACGATAGGGTTGGAGATGCTCTTGTTGGTGTTTTTGCCTTTGGACTAGGAAAGATAGTCCCACATCGGCTACACCAAATGGTGAGTATCTCAATATAATGTATTGCTTGTGTTGAGGTGTGCACATGAGGTGTGGTGGGGCACAAGTGTGTGCCATGTGGGAGTATTTTCCTAGAAGGAAAAAATGATTAATTCCAACAAAGATATAAGTTGATTTTTGTTGTGCGGACTCGGACTCGGACACGGACTCCAGGATGTCTCGTGCATACACGGGAGTGTTCGGGGGGTAGGCATGGACTGTCACACTTCTATGCTGATTGTGGGATGATCTAAAATATCAAACTCTATTTTTGAGTATTGGTATTTTAGTCCCATATCGGATAGGAGAAGAGGTGAAGTCTCACTCCACTCTAGAAATAGAGCCCCTTGGCCTCCTTTGGAAGATGCACCAAGAAGAGAGTTAAGGGATCCTATAAAGTCCAAGAAGCCCGTTCAAGTCTCAAATATTGACTTACGAGCGTTCCAGAAGTTCTTCGTAAACTTGTTGGTTCCTGGAAGTAGATCGTGTTGGGACGAATATTGCTTTGAGCAACGGTGATCTCAATCACCCCAGTAAGAACCTTTCCTCTTCTTCTTTCTTCTTTTTTCTTTCTTCTCCTTTATCTGAGTTGTAACTCAGTTCTGTCCGTCAGCAACTGCGATTGCGAGGAAGAACGTGAGATTTATTTTCTGATTATTGTTGCTTTTGTAATCAGATTCATATTATAGTGTTTCTATTGGATCTCGAGAATAATCAGAAGGGGAACAAGCCCTGGGACTAACAATCTCAAAGCATGATCCTTATAGATGAAGAACTCTCGTGCTTCTCTCATCGATACCAGCATTAACAAGTTAGAAAAATTCGACAGAGAACAATTCCAAATATGGAAGAGGAAGGTCACCCATAATCTTCAACTCGTGGACGTAGACCATGTGTTGATTGAGGATAAACTGATGATTCCAGAAGAAGAAACTGCCGATGCTATTGCTGCTGCACTAGTCAAGCAGAGCAAATGGAAGAGAGAAAACAACATCTGTAAACTGTTGATTCTCAATTCTATGGAAGACTCTCTGGCAGAGTCATATTCCAAGAAGGTGAAGGCCAAAGAGATATGGGATTCTTTGGATAAGCTATATGAAGATGATGAGAACAGGTCCAAAATCTTCATCGTCGAGAAGTACCACAAGTGGCTCTTCAAAGACGAGATGGCGATGCTACCTCAAGTGAAGGAATTCCTGAAGTTGTGCTAGAAGTTGGATGACGAGAAAGATGCCCTACGTCGACAAGTTTGTCGTTGGAGGGATAGTCTCGAGACATCCTACTGGTTGGAGCAACTTATATGCTAGAATGCATCGGAAGAAGCTGGACATTAGCTTGGAAGATCTTCTACAAGAGATCCACGTTGAGGACGAAATATGATCTCAACAGAAGATGGACTTTCTGTCCAAACAACTGGTTAAGGCCAACTTGGTGCAGACAAGAGAGTTCAAAGGGAAGCAGGTGGCTTCTCATCACAAGAAGAAGGACTCCACAAATCTGAAAGTGAAGGGTCCTTCGTTCAAGCAACAGAAGTCTAAGTCCCACGTGACTTGCTTCAACTGTGGTAAGAAGGTCACTACAAGAGTGAATACAAATCCAAGCCCAAACAAGCTGAGCAATATGAGCCTAGCAAGGTTTCCATAGTTTCTAACATTGTTGCTATGATTGCTCAGGTCACAGCTGTGGGGGCTGACTCTGACTGGTGGATAGACACTGGTGCGACCTGCCATGTCTGCTCTGACAAGGATTGGTTCGTCACATACCAGCCAACTTCTGAGAAAGTTATCATGGCGAACCAAGCCCAAGCTGAAGTTCTTGGGGTCGAAACTATGGAGCTGAAACTCACATCCGGGAACACTCTGAAACTTCAAGGTGTGACGCACGTTCCGGTGATTACAAAGAACCTGATCTCTGGAAGCCTGTTTAGCAATGCAGGCTTGAGGATGGACATCAATGCTAGCCAGACGGTGATATCCAAGAAGAGAACATACTTCGAAAAAGCTTTTCAAACTGAAGGGATGTTCAAAATTCAGCTTGTAAACCAGTCAAATATAATCAATACAATCTCTCATTCTGATTATTTTCTTGAGTTGTGGCATAATAGGCTAGGACATGTTCACTGTAAAAGAATTAACAAAATGTCCAGTCTAGGACTTATCTTCAAAAGTGGGGGTAAGGTAGAGAAGTGTGAAGTATGTGCTCAGACAAAGATCACAAGAAAACCCTTTCATCGGGTCAATCGAAGCACAGATCTTCTGGACTTGGTGCACTCCGATATCTGTGACTTCAAGCAATTCTCTACAAAAGCCGGGATGAAGTATTTCATAACCTTCATCGATGACTTCTCAAAGTATGCGTTCGTTTACTTGCTCAAGTCTAAAGACGAAGCATTCGAGAAGTTCAAGGAGTTCAAGACCGAGGCTGAATGGCAAACTGGACAACAACTCAAGAGGCTAAGAAGTGATCGAGGCGAAAAGTATCGATCTCATGAATTCATATTGTTCTATAAAGAACATGGAATCATAAACGAGACTACTGCTCCGTATTCTCCTCAATCTAACGGAGTAGCAGAGAGGAAGAACAGAACGTTGACAGAAATGTTGAACTCAATGCTGCTAACTGCGGGTCTTCCTAAATGCTAATGGGGATAAGCTGCATTGACAGCCACTTTTATTCTAAATAGAGTGCCGTATACAACTTCGGACGTAACTCCTCATGAACTCTGGTTCAAAGTCAGACCTAACTTGAATGTCATTCGAGTGTGGGGGTGTCTGGCTTATGTGAAGCTCCCAGATCTGAAGATTCAAAAGTTGGGGACAAGGACTACGAAGACGATCTTCTTGGGATATGCCGAGAAGAGTGATGTCCGGAGATTCCTTGATATTGAGTCAAATCATATCATTGAATCTCGCGATACTGAATACTTTGAAGACAAGTTTGTATGACACAAAAATATTATTCTTCCAGACATTCCAGAGAATGATGTAGGTGCAAATGAGACTGAGGTCTCATATGAACCAGTAGTCCAAGATGAAGTTGTTGGTGGAGAAGCAACAATTGAACCAGAACTCGCTGAGCCGTCGACGAAGCGAGCAAGGAGGCCGAAGAGCTTCGGAGATGACTTCGTCACCTATCATGTGGAAGCAGATCCGCTTACCTATGATGAGGCGATGAATGCCAGAGATGCTGTCTTCTGGAAGGAGGCAATAGACAATGAAATTGACTCAATTACCTCCAATAACACATGGGTGTTAGTTGATTTACCCGAAGGAGCAAAACCCATCGGATGCAAGTGGATCTTCAAGAAGAAGATGAAAGCTGATGGAACCATTGACAAGTTCAAGGCCAGGCTAGTGGCAAAGGGGTTTTCTCAGAAGCAGGGGATCGACTACTTTGACACGTATGCTCTAGTAGCCCCGATGACCACCATCAGAATGTTGATTGCTCTCGCAGCAATACATAAGATGGTGATACATCAGATGGATATGAAAACAGTATTTCTGAATGACGAGCTGACCGAAGAGATCTACATGCAACAACCAGAAGGGTTTGTCATCAAAGGTATTGAAGACAAAGTCTGCAAGTTGGTAAAATCTCTGTACGGTTTAAAGCAAGCTCCCAAAATATGGCATGAGAAGTTTGACAAAGTCATAAGGTCAAATGGCTATAGGGTCAGTAAAACAGACAAGTGTATTTATACCAAGTTTGCTGACGGAAGAGGAGTCATCATTTGTCTATACGTGGACGACATGCTAATCCTAGGTACAAATATAAGCTGTATCACGAAGACAAAGAAGTTCCTCTCGACGAAGTTCAGTATGAAGGACTTGTGGGATGCTGATGTTATCTTGGGACTCAAGATCATCCGGACAGACACTGGATTAGCGCTGTCACAATCTCATTATATTGAGAAGATGCTCACTCGATACGGGTATCATGATCTTCCTTTAATTGATACGCCGTACCAGGGTGATCAGAAGCTGGAGCCAAACTCGAAAGAAAGCGTCAGACAGTTGAAGTATGCTAGCGTCATCGGAAGTTTGATGTACACTACTACTGCCACTCGGCCTGACATAGCTTTCGTTGTGGAAATGCTGAGTCGATTCACTAGCAATCCAGGCGTTGAGCACTGAAAAGCTGTGAAGCGGGTTATAAGATATCTCAAGAAGACTCAGACATATACACTGCACTTCAGCGAAGAGCCGCCGGTAGTAGAAGGCTTCAGTGATACTAGCTGGTGCTCAGAGTTAGAGAGCGAGAGGTCCACAGGTGGATTCATTTTCACAATGGATGGAGCTGCTATATCGTGGAAGTCGAAGAAGCAGACTATGCTCTCGCGATCATCTATAGAATCTGAGTTCTTTGTACTTGATACCGCAGCAGATGAAGC
>JANAVB010027397.1:21446155-21466155 GCA_029216955.1 Iris pallida | reverse complement strand
TCGGCTTTGCAAGCCAAGTCACAGCGGAGTAGCACCGTAAATAGACAGGTAGCCTAATGTTGTATGATAATCGTAATAAAGAGAGATAGACAGTACTACAAAAAGGACGATGTCCTCATGTTACAGTGGTATGACACCACGAAAAGGTACCAGGTAGAGTAAAGCCTCGGCTTTGCGAGCCATGTCATAGCTGCGTAACACCGTACGGAAGCGCAAGGCTTCATGCTGGGTAGTTTGGCACTACAAAGAGGCTTGTGACCTCATGCTACAGTAGTATGACACTATGATGAGGTACCCAGGTGAGGTAAAGCCTCGGCTTTAAGCCATGTCATAGCGGCGTATCACCGCAAAGAAGCGCAATGCTTCATGTCATGACTCTTAATAAAGAACTCACCTATAGTGTATGGACAGAGATATCAGACCGTCTCTTGAGGGTAAACTTGTAGACGTCCAAAACTATATGCTGAAACCAGGCTGGCACAAGGCCTTTAATGTGCAACCAGAAGCACAGTTGATGTCATTATGTGAGTAGGAAGAATTACAGTTATTGTCACACCCCAGAACTAGAATACTGGAGAGCGGGAGAATGACTCAGCCAGCTACGTATTACGGGTAGATGAATACCGTATAATACGATCAATGCTGTCTAACCAGACGAGGGGGTGCATACTACATAAAAGTCTTACTATGGTCATTTCGCATCTATTGTCTCAATCATTCAAAACAAGAAACAGAAATAGAGAACATGTTAGATAAAGCAGTAAGGCGTCCCAAACGCTCAGTCAAAATGTTCTTGAGATCTGGCTTTACAAAACATAGCCAGATGGTATAGCAAGTATATACACAATTGTTATCAGCTGCAGTCTGACTTTAGTTACAATTATGCGAAAGTAAGAGCAAGACAATCCGACTAACATGTAGGTGCCAAACGGCTAAGTATAAAGTAAATGACAAAACGAGCGGTGAAGTAAGGAAACCCACTCGATTCCTCCTGCGATCATCCCTCTAGTATTGACCATCTTGGAGGTGGAAGTAAGCGGAGTCCCCGGGAACCGGCTCTAAATCTGGCCATGCAAAACCAGAGAGGTTAGACCTCTAATAGCAAGTACCACAAGGAAGCACGATATGAAGGACTAAACCAGTAAGTAAGAAAATATAATAATAGATCTCTGCTTTCCACTAGGATTCACATAACATCACGACACTTCGAACCAACCTCCCAACCAAACAAGGACAAAAGTTGGCCCGTCACGTCCTGACATTCTGATCATCTTAGTCAGGCAACAGAGTAGATACAATACACAAACAAATCATCTTTGAACGGCAATCAATTCCTACGGCTTGCTATTGTGAGTCCCAAGTTATCCTGGAATTATGCAATTAGGGATTCCTCAGTTCTTACTATGTGCAAGCAAGGCTAGTCTATCCAATCAATCAATTGCGCCAATCATGTAGTTAGACGAGTCCCGGCGGGACGCCCGCCGTTATAGCATGTACAATAATATAAGCAGATACCGTTCCCTGCCCGTGTGACAGATTTACCGTATCTGTGGGAACCAGCCGGTCCGTCGGGCACTTAATAGTCCCAGGGGGCTGCCATGTAAGAACTCGGGAATCCATTCTCTCTATGCCATCATTATTTTATTTAACTTAATAGTCTCTACGTTGCGTGAAGTTCCATGCCGTGGATCATGGTCGTTCAAATGAGTACTTTCGTACGGGGTACGATATGCGCAACTCTACAACGATACCCGTGCGGCTATGTTATAGGTCTTACATAGCGTAATACAACAATCAAATCTAACCACGGAGTAATCATGCCTTGACCATAAAGTACACATGCTGTTTTTGCAAGATAAAAAAATAAATAAAAATGAATAATTTGAAGCCTGCATGTGCCTGTATGCCAATATTCGGGATCGGCTAATCGAGTATAATAGTTCATTGCATGAACGTGTCTCATTCATTTCATTCAATAAGACGACTAGCCAGTCTCTTAGTTCCAACTAGGAACGCATGATCAATTATTAGTCAAGTAACAGTCGGGGTCAATTCATGACAAGGCATAAAAGTCAAATTAGTATTAATCATGGTCGAGTCCATAACTAGTATAAAATAGTTGGTAATATATTCTTGAATCCAAGGAAAAGATCAACAAATTCATGTTGGGAGTTGAAAGAAATTCTAGCCACAATTCAGTTAATTAGGACATATAACAATCAGAAATAACAAAATTATGCATATGCGGCCTATTCTGCGACATGCATGCAACTGCGACACCATATGCGCCTACTGCGACATGATATGCGTCTCATGTAGATCAACTGCGACATGATATGCGCCTATCGCGACATGCGCCTCATGTGGCTCAACTGCGACATGATATGCGCCTACCGCGACATGCGCCTCATGTGGCTCAACTGCGACATGATATGCGCCTACCGCGACATGCGCCTCATGCAACATGCGCCTACTGCGACATGCGCCTTAATACGGCTCATGCGCGACATGATATGCGGCTACTGCGACATGCGTCTTCTGCGACATGTTGTGTGCCTTCCGCGATATGCGCCTCATTGCAACATGCGCCTACTGCGACATGCGCCTTCTGCGACATGTTGTGTGCCTTCCGCGATATGCGCCTCATTGCAACATGCGCCTACCGTGACATGCGCCTTCTGCGACATGCTGTGTGCCTTCGGCGACATGCGCCTCATTGCAACATGCGCCTACTGCGACATGCGCCTTCTGCGACATGCTGTTCGTGCTGCAGATGAATATAGGAACGAACCAAAATACTTTTTGCCATAACTTCCACAAAATAAATCGAAATCTAACTTTTCAAAAGCCAAACTTTAGTAGAATTAAATTCTCTACAACATGGAACCACTTAATTTCGAAAACAACAATGTTTGATAGATCAAAACCCTAAATTTCATATGAAAACCAAAACTATGAAAACCAAAACTTTAAACTTAGATCTACACCCAACCATCCATGGAAAACAAAAACTTCAAGACCTAAACTTGTAGAGGAAGAGAAGATGAATAACATAAACTAAAAATAATTGGGGATGCATGAAATCCCTCATGGTGTGCAAGATGTACTTGCCTCTCCAAATGGATTAGGGTTTGGTAGAGGAGTAAATGTGAATGAATGAAGAGAAAGAGTGGAAGAAGAACTTTTATATCAAGGTCAAGTGGATCTCCACCATTCATTCTCTCCACCAAATCCAAGCCATCCATTCCTTTCCATGTTGAACCAAACCGAACCAAGTTGGTTTTCCATGAACCGAAATGAACCAAGAACCAAAAAAAAAAGCAGAAAATAAAATACAAAAAAATTAATAAGAGCAAATTTGAAGAATTTAAATATAGAATAAATGTATGATAAATATTGAATAGTACATTCAAGAAGTACACGTATAAAATACTTTATTCTGGGAACGGGGAGTGACATCTCTACCCTCCTTAGAAAAATTCTGCCCTCGGAATTTCAGATCCAAGCAGGACAGAAATGTCAGAGCCAGACTAATCTAAGTACAAGTAATTGGAGCAAGTAGCTATTCTACAATGTCAAATAGCAAGTAATATATCTATATTTAACAATCTACGATATCAAACAATTCTACTCATAAGGTGACAAGCATGAGGAGTTAAGACAATCAAGGTATATAGAGAGAGATATACCTTGTGAGTCAAACAGGTGCGGATACCGTGATCGGATATCATCCTCACGTTCCCACGTTGACTCTCCTAATGAGTGATGACCCTAAGCAACCCGGACAAGGCTAATTGTTCGGTTCTTGAGTATCTTCTCTCTTCGGTCTAAAATGGACACAGGCTGTTCCTCGTAAGACAGGTTGGTACCAACAACCAGCTCAGAATGGTCAAGGACATGGCTTGGGTCCGATACATACCTTCGCAACTGAGATACATGAAATACGTTATGCACCTCTCGTAACGAAGTTGGAAGGGATAAACGATAAGCAACATCGCCTATCCTATCAAGAATAACAAAGGGTCCTACGTATCGCGGACTCAACTTCCCGCGAACGCCAAATCTAATGACCCCACGGGTAGGTGAGATCCGCAAGAACACGTGGTCCCCAACAGAAAACTCTAGCGGCCTACGATGCTGGTCCGCCCAATGACGATGCCGATCCTGCGCAACTCGAAGTCGCTCTCCAATTCCCTTAACCACTTCAACCGTCTGAACAATCATTTCTGTGCCTAACATTTTCCTCTCTCCGATATCATCCCATGCAAGCGGTGATCTGCACTTCTTACCATATAGTGCTTCGAATGGCGCCATCTGGATACTGGCTTGATAACTATTGTTGTACGAGAACTCGACCAAGTGCAGGTAGCTCTTCCAAGATCCTCCAAAATCTAGAGTGCAAGCTCGCAATATGTCTTCTAAAGTCTGAATCGTTCTTTCTGATTGCCCATCCGTCTGCGGATGGTAAGCCGTACTAAATCTTAACTTGGTACCCAGGCTATGATGTAAGCTCTTCCAGAAATGTGATGTAAAGCGGATATCTCGATCCGACACAATACTGACAGGGACTCCATGCTGCCTGACTATCTGCTGCATGTACAACTCCGCCAACTTTTTTGTAGATTGCCCTAATCTGAAAGGAAGAAAGTGTGCCACCTTCGTAAGTCGGTCCACTATCACCCAAATAGCGTCCTTACCACTTGGTGATCTCGGTAAACCGGTCACAAAGTCCATTGTAATATGCTCCCATTTCTAATCCAGGATAGGAAGCGGTTACAATAATCCAGCTGGCCTCTGCTGTTCTGCCTTCACTTGCTGACATACCAAGCAACCGAAAACAAATCTAGCTATCTCTCTCTTCATCCCGTTCCACCAGAAATGTTGCTTGATATCTTGGTACATCTTGGTTCCTCCAGGGTGAATAGAATACTAAAAACTGTGAGCTTCTGACATGACCTCCTGTCTGATATCTCCACTAGGCACACATAGACGTGATCCAAACCTAAGTGTACCATCTTCATGAATTCTCATCTCCTTCCTGAGTCCTGACTCACATTCTGTCCTAAGCTTCTGAATCCTTGGGTCTTGTGCCTGAGCTGCCTTGATCCTGCCTACCAAGTCGGATTGAACTTGCAGACTTGTTAGAACTACTACTTCACTAGAAAGTATAACTTCGATGCCCATCTCCTGAAGGTCTTCTAAAATGTGCTTCTGTGTTGTCAACATAAATGCGCCGCCTCTCCGGCTGAGAGCGTCTGCTACTACATTAGCCTTGCCTGGGTGATACTGAAGCTCTACGTCATAATCTTTAATCAACTCCAGCCATCTTCTCTGCCTCATGTTCAGCTCCTTCTGAGTAAAGATGTACTTCAGACTTTTATGATCTGTGTACATCTCCACTCGATCACCATATAAGTAATGCCTCCATAGCTTCAGAGCAAACACTACTGCCGCCAATTCTAGATCATGTGTTGGGTAATTCTTCTCGTGGTCTCGAAGCTGCCTAGATGCATATGCTATTACCTTCCCATGCTGCATAAGGACACATCCAAGTCCTTTACCTGACGCATCACAATATATTGTAAAACCTCCGGGTCCAACTGGTAATATAAGAATAGGCGCTGATATCAACTTCTGCTTCAAAGTCTCGAATGATGCCTGACATTCTGCCGACCAAACAAATGGTACATCCTTCTGGGTCAAGCGGGTCATGGGTGCTGAAAGCCTTGCAAAGTCTGACACAAACCTTCTGTAATATCCTGCCAATCCCAAGAAACTCCGCACATCTGCTACGGTCTTGGGTACTGGCCAACTCTCTACTGCTTCTATCTTCTTGGGATCTACTGCTACTCCTGCTCCTGATACGATATGACCCAAAAATGAAATATGATCCGACCAAAACTCACACTTACTGAGATTGGCATACAACTGGTTCTCTCTCAGAACCTGCAACACTTTCCTGAGGTGGTCTTCATGCTCCTCTTTACTGGCAGAATATACGAGAATGTTGTCAAGAAACACAACGACAAACTGATCTAAGTATGGCATAAAGATGCGATTCATCAAATCCATGAATATTGCTGGAGCATTGGTCAAACCAAATGGCATTACTAAGAATTCATAATGCCCATACTTCGACCTGAATGCTGTCTTGGGAATGTCCTCCTTCCGAACCCTCACTTGATGATACCCTGAACGAAGATCTATCTTGGAGAAAACTCTAGCTTTGCTCAACTGATCAAACAAGTCGTCGATCCTGGGTAGTGGGTACTTGTTCTTCACTGTTGCCGCGTTAAGCTTCCTGTAGTCAATGCATAATCTGGATGACCCATCCTTCTTCCCCACAAGTACCACTGGTGCTGCCCACGGTGATACGCTAGCTTGGATGAACTTCTTCTCCTTCAATTCCTCTATATGTTGATATACCTTGGCCTGCTCTGAATCCGCCATTCTGTAAACTCGATCTGATATTGGTTTGGTTCCTGGTGCCAATTCTATACTGAACTCAATATCTCTAACCGGTGGTAGACCTGGAAGTTCTTCAGGAAATACGTCTAGAAATTTTTCAACTACCTTCGGAATCTGAACTTCTTCCATCGTCGCTACTACTCCCTGCTCTTGCTGAGTTGCCTCTGATCTGACTAAGGTGAACCGCTCCATGCCTGGAATATCAAAAGATACACTCCCTCTACGATAATCTATTGTCGCATGACTGTCTTTCAGCCAGTCCATGCCTAAGATAACGTCGAAATTTTCGACAGGAAATTCTATCAACCGGGCGGGTAAGGAATGCCCGCAAACTACAACACTACACGCTAGAATAACTCTACTAACCCCTACGAGCCCATTACCAGTGAGTATATTCAACCTCCCTAGCAATGCCTCGAACTCCATTCCTAGCCGTGTCGCAAATTGTGCAGATATAAATGAATGGGATGCTCCCGAATCAAACAATGCTACTGCGGGATATGAGGCGACGAGAATGTTACCTGCCACAACATCTTCCGATGCCAATGCCTCCTCCAAGGACAGAGTGAATGCCTGCCCTCGACCTCCTTGCTGATTCCCATGCTGCGGCCTAGCCTGATGCTGCTGCTGGCCCCTTCCTTGATGATGCTGGGGTGGTCTATGCTGGTGTTGCTGCATCGGCGGTCCCTGCTGCCGAAACATCTGAGCCTGCGGACGTTGTGCCAACGGCCTAATGGCTATTGCTGGTCCTCGATATTGTCCTGTCCCTGGTGCTGGCAGAGCAGAAAACTGCTGCACTGGTCCTCCTGACCTCGAATTCATGGGACATGTGGTAACCCGATGGTCTGGATTTCCACATATCAGACATAGTCCATTCAATGTCCGACACACATCTCTAGTGTGCCCCATCTTCCCACAATAAGTACAGCCCGCCGGGGGTTGCTGGTTCTTCCTCTGTTGCTGTTGCTGCTTGCCTGGGTGGTGGTGCCGGTCCTCGTATCGCCACATCATGGATACGAATGCCAGTGGATGGTGCTGTTGTTCGGGGCGCTGCTCCCCCTCCTCCTTCAATCTGACTATGGGATCTCTTCTGACCCCCAGTCCTCACCGCAAGCCTCTGAATGGTGATTTCATGCCTTCGAGTCGCCGTCAATATCTCATCAAAAGTCTGGTAATTATGCCCATCTATCAATTGCAAGAGTTCAAGATGAAACCCTTGCTGAAACCTCATGGCCCTCTGGCTCTCTGTTGCTACCATCTCTGGGGCGAACCTACTCAATCTGCAGAACTCCGCTGCATAAGCATCTACCGTCTTGCCGGCCTGCCTGAGGTTGATAAACTTCTGTTGTAGCTCAAACCGTGCCACAACTCCATAGTACTTGGTCTTGAATCTTGCGGTAAAATCGTCCCAAGCAATAGGACGTCTGATACCTACTTCCTCTGATTCCCACCAGTCACGTGCGAGATCCTGGAGTAACAACTTCACTAGATCCACACGTTCTTCTGCCGGCACCTTAGCTGCTGTCAGAATAGCCTCCATATCCTTAAGCCATGCATCTGCTGAGATGGCATCCTCCGTGCCCTCGAAACGGCGAGGGTTGTACTTGCAAAACCTGGCTGATGCTCCCGAATCAGTCCTCACTCCTCCTTCCAAAGCCGCCTGCAATCCTTGGTTGAGCAACACGTTCTGCTCTTGTAGCTGAGTGTGCATGCATTGCTGGGCCAACATCTGATGTTGCTGAGTGGCCATCATTCCTCTCATGATCTCCAGAAGGGCTGGTGTGTCCACTTGGATAGGTGGAACTGTCGGTGGTGGTGGAATGTCCGGATACTGTGATCCAGCTGCTGGTTCCACTATCACTTCTTCCTGGGTAGCCTCCTGAGGTGATACTGGCCCTTGTTGCCGACCAACCTGGTCAGGTTGTCCATATTGCTCCTGTTGTTGCTGTCCAGCTCTGACTGATGCGGACGAAGTGCCCCTAAGAAAAGGGACAAGAGAACAATCAAACAACCGGACATGAAGGATCAATAAAGTCAAAGGATACCGGAATGTCAAGTAAGGGTTGAGGATAACGAATCATGAGATCAAGAAGGAACACGTGTGATTGAGACATCATATTCAAAAATACCCCACAAGTCTGAAATCAGACCTGCATGGGCCACCACTAAAACCTTGTCACGCCCCAGAACCAGAATACTGGAGAGCGGGGGAATGACTCAGCCAGCTACGTATTACGGGTAGATGAATACCGTATAATACGATCAATGCTGTCTAACCAGACGAGGGGGTGCATACTACATAAAATTCTTACTATGGTCATTTCGCATCTATTGTCTCAATCATTCAAAACAAGAAACAGAAATAGAGAACAAGTAAGATAAAGCAGTAAGGCGTCCCAAACGCTCAGTCAAAATGTTCTTGAGATCTGGCTTTACAAAACATAGCCAGATGGTATAGCAAGTATATACACAATTGTTATCAGCTGCAGTCTGACTTTAGTTACAATTATGCAAAAGTAAGAGCAAGACAATCTGACTAACATGTCGGTGCCAAACGGCTAAGTATAAAGTAAATGACAAAACAAGCGGTAAAGTAAGGAAACCCACTCGAGTCCTCCTGCGATCATCCCTCTAGTATTGACCATCTTGGAGGTGGAAGTAAGCGGAGTCCCCGGGAACCGGCTCTAAATCTGGCCATGCAAAACCAGAGAGGTTAGACCTCTAATAGCAAGTACCACAAGAAAGCACGATATGAAGGACTAAACCAGTAAGTAAGAAAATATAATAATAGATCTCTGCTTTTCACTAGGATTCACATAACATCACGACACTTCGAACCAACCTCCCAACCAAACAAGGACAGAAGTTGGCCCGTCACGCCCTGACATTCTGATCATCTTAGTTAGGCAACAGAGTAGATACAATACACAAACAAATCATCTTTGAACGGCCAATCAATTCCTACGGCTTGCTATTGTGAGTCCCAAGTTATCCTGGAATTATACAATTAGGGATTCCTTAGTTCTTACTATGTGCAAGCAAGGCTAGTCTATCCAATCAATCAATTGCGCCAATCATGTAGTTAGACGAGTCCCGGCGGGACGCCCGCCGTTATAGCATGTACAATAATATAAGCAGATACCGTTCCCTGCCCGTGTGACAGATTTACCGTATCTGTGGGAACCAGCCGGCCCGTCGGGCACTTAATAGTCCCAAGGGGGCTGCCATGTAAGAACTCGGGAATCCATTCTCTCCATGCCATCATTATTTTATTTAACTTAATAGTTTCTACGTTGCGTGAAGTTCCATGCCGTGGATCATGGTCATTCAAATAAGTACTTTCGTACGGGGTACGATATGCGCAACTCTACAACGATACCCGTGCGGCTATGTTATAGGTCTTACATAGCGTAATGCAACAATCAAATCTAACCACGGAGTAATCATGCCTTGACCATAAAGTACACATGCTATTTTTGCAAGATAAAGAAATAAATAAAAATGAATAATTTGAAGCCTGCATGTGCCTGTATGCCAATATTCGGGATCGGCTAATCGAGTATAATAGTTCATTGCATGAACGTGTCTCATTCATTTCATTCAATAAGACGACTAGCCAGTCTCTTAGTTACAACTAGGAACGCATGATCAATTATTAGTCAAGTAACAGTTGGGGTCAATTCATGACAAGGCATAAAAGTCAAATTAGTATTAATCATGGTCGAGTCCATAACTAGTATAAAATAGTTGGTAATATATTCTTGAATCCAAGGAAAAGATCAACAAATTCATGTTGGGAGTTGAAAGAAATTCTAGCCACAATTCAGTTAATTAGGACATATAACAGTCAGAAGCAACCAAATTATGCATATGCGGCCTATTCTGCGACATGCATGCAACTGCGACACCATATGCGCCTACTGCGACATGATATGCGCCTCATGTGGCTCAACTGCGACATGATATTCGCCTATCGCGACATGCGCCTCATGTGGCTCAACTGCGACATGATATGCGCCTACCGTGACATGCGCCTCATATGGCTCAACTGCGACATGATATGCGCCTACCGCGACATGCGCCTCATGCAACATGCGCCTACTGCGACATGCGCCTTAATACGGCTCATGCATGACATGATATACGGCTACTGCGACATGCGCCTTCTGCGACATGCTGTGTGCCTTCCGCGACATGCGCCTCATTGCAACATGCGCCTACTGCGACATGCGCCTTCTACAACATGCTGTGTGCCTTCCGCGACATGCGCCTTATTGCAACATGCGCCTACCGCGACATGCGCCTTCTGCGACATGCTGTGTGCCTTCCGCGACATGCGCCTCATTGCAACATGCGCCTACCGCGACATGCGCCTTCTGCGACATGCTGTGTGCCTTCCGCGACATGCGCCTCATTGCAACATGTGCCTTCTGCGACATGCTGTTCGTGCTGCAGATGAATATAGGAACGAACCAAAATACTTTTTGCCATAACTTCCACAAAATAAATCGAAATCTAACTTTTCAAAAGCCAAACTTTAGTAGAATTAAATTCTCTACAACGTGGAACCACTTAATTTCGAAAACAACAATGTTTGATAGATCAAAACCCTAAATTTCATATGAAAACCAAAACTATGAAAACCAAAACTTAAAACTTAGATCTACACCCAACCATCCATGGAAAACAAAAACTTCAAGACCTAAACTTGTAGAGGAAGAGAAGATGAATAACATAAACTAAAAATAATTGGAGATGCATGAAATCCCTCATGGTGTGCAAGATGTACTTGCCTCTCTAAATGGGTTAGGGTTTGGTGGAGGAGTAAATGTGAATGAATGAAGAGAGAGAGTAGAAGAAGAACTTTTATATCAAGGTCAAGTGGATCTCCACCATTCATTCTCTCCACCAAATCCAAGCCATCCATTCCTTTCCATGTTGAACCAAACCGAACCAAGTTGGTTTCCCATGAACCGAAATGAACCAAGAGCCAAAAAAAAAGCAAAAAATAAAATACAAAAAAATTAATAAACGCAAATTTGAAGAATTTAAAAACAGAATAAATGCATGATAAATATTGAATAAGTACATTCAAGAAGTACACGTATAAAATACTTTATTCTGGGAACGGAGAGTGACAGTTATGGTATAGAATTCAAGGCTTAGTCCATTCTTGTATCATGCTGTTATTTAACCTATGCGGGAATATTTAAGTCGTAGTGACATCTCTCCTAATGTATGATGGACAGTCACTATGGGGAACGCTCAACCCATATATCGAGATATGTGGGAGATTATTGGTGTTTTTGCCTTTGGACTAGGAAAGATAGTCCCACATCGGCTACACCAAATGGTGAGTATCTCAATATAATGCATTGCTTGTGTTGAGGTGTGCACATGAGGTGTGGTGGGGCACAAGTGTGTGCCATATGGGAGTATTTTCCTAGAAGGAAAAGGATTAATTCCAACAAAGATATAAGTTAATTTTTGTTGTGCGGACTCGGACTCGGATACGAACTCCAGGATGTCTCGTACATGCACGGGAGTGTTCGGGGGGTAGGCGTGGACTGTCACCCTTCTATGCTGATTGTGGGATGATCTAAGATATCAAACTCTATTTTTGAGTATTGGTATTTTAGTCCCACATCAGATAGGAGAAGAGGTGAAGTCTCACTCCACTCTATAAATAGACCCCCTTGACCTCCTTTGGAAGATGCACCAAAAAGAGAGTTAAGGGAGTCTGCAAAGTCCAGGAAGCCCGTTCAAGTCTCAAATATTGACTTACGAGCGTTCCAGAAGTTCTTCGTGAACTTGCTGGTTCCTGGAAGAAGATCGTGTTGGGGCGAATCTTGTTTTGAGCAACCGTGATCTTAATCACCCCAGCAAGAACCTTTCCTCTTCTTCTTTCTTCTCCTTCATCTGAGTTGTAACTCAGTTCTGTCAGTCAGCAACTGCGATTGCGAGGAAGAACGTGAGATTTATTTTCTGATTATTGTTGTTTTTGTAATCAGATTCATATTATAGTGTTCATATTGGATCTCGAGAATAATCAGAAGGGGAACGTTTGTTTGAACCTCTGATCTCGACATTGGGTCTACCATCTTTGATCAAGCCCCGGGACTAACAGCTCTTAGGTGGCATCTCTTAGGTGGCATGGGACACAAGAAAATGTCTTCTATTGGTGACAATATTATATTCACAAAAGACAATGAGTTTGAAAAGTCTTCTCCAATGCAAAAAGTATTGAGAAGACAATGCAAAGTATTTTTTTACAACGTCCAAGACAACTTCTACTCTCTTTTTTATAAATATTTTTATTCATAATTGATGATGTGGACATAAAGTCATTTTGAAATGCACTGCCTAGATCTAGACAACCAACTTCACATAGTCCTTGTCATGTTATTGCCATGTCAACTCTATACTTTATTTCACATTTGCATTGGAGAAGTAATTTTGAAAGAGAAAAAACTTGTCATTCATATGTGGCAGTCATGTTTTAGGGTTAGAGATGCAACCATATTGTCTTGTTATGTGATGTGAATCCTATGTGACATAAGGTACAAGACAACGTGTCTCTTAGGTGGCAAAATGATATTCACACATGACAATGAAGTAGGAAAATCTTCTCCATTGCAAAAGCATTGGAAAGACAATATAATATATACCATTTTCAACTTCCAAGACACCTTTTCTTTCCTTTCTTTCTTTTCAAATATTTTTATATTCTTAATTGAGGATGTGAAAGTAAGACATTGTGAAGTGCATTGTCTATAAAAGCATCTCCAACCCTATTGAGTTTTAAAAAATGGTTACTACATAGGAATGACAAGCTTTCATTTCAAAAATTCTTCTCCAATGCAAATGTAGAATACATCATAAAGTTGACATGGCAATGACATGACAAGAACAATGTGAAGTTGGTTGTCTAGATCTAGGCAATGCACTTCACAATGACTTTATCTCTACGTCATCAATTAAGAATACAAATATTTATAATAATAAAAAGAAAGAAGTAGAGGAGTTGTCTTGGAAGTTGAAAAAAAAAATATTTATTCTAAATACTTTTGCATTTGAGAAGACTTTTCTATTCCATTGGCTTTTGTGAATATAATCTTGCCACCTAGAAAAGACATTGTCTTGCGTCTTATGTCACCTAAGACTCACAACACATAACAAGACAATAGGGTTCGAGATGCTCTAAGTCTTACAATAGTTTTAAAATCATGAGTTTAGAATGACTAATGACATGATTTTTCTACTTCATTGTCTTGTATGAATATAATCTTTCCACGTATAAAAGGCATTGTCTTGTGTCACATATCACATATGAATCATATTACATTACAAGACGTTAGGGTTGAAGATGCTCTTATGTGTTAATAGTTTTAAAATCATGAGCAGAGAAATGTCTAATGGCATGATTTAGAAATTCTAACTGTCTGAAGTCTGAGTCTTATAAATAGAATAATGCTATTTGTACCACCAAATTGTACCTCCAAACCGTTCCTCCTTACGTGGCAGCTGACGTGATATGTTGATGTGGTAGCTGACGTGACAAAAATTAAAATTAATATTAAAATTAACATTAAAATTAATTTTAACATTAACATTAAAATTAATATTATTGTTAACATTAACAATAATATTATTATTAACATTAACATTAATAATAACATTAACTAATATTAATATTAACATTTAATTAACATTAAAATTAATTAATATTAACATTAAATTAATATGGACAAAATTGAGTAATTAACTTTTTGGGTTAAAACTTGTCATGTCATCGGTCATGTCAGATGACACATAATATTATTTAATATGTCACGTCAACTGTCACATAAAGAGAAATGTATTGAAAAGATAATTTAGAGGTACGAATAGCATTACTCTTATGTACATAAGTAACTATATGTATGTACTGTCATGTGACGGAATGAACTTGAACGAAAAGAAACAAATTTGACGGGTTCGCTTCCACTCACATCTTGCGAGTTGTTTTGAGAAAGTCCATCCACAGTTAACAATAGAAAACCACACGGATACATAATAGAAAACCAGATTGAGTTGCTCTCCTCATCGCATGCACCTATAGATTGAGTTGCTATCCGATGCAATTGATCACTTTGTCCTAACACGAAGAATTTGTGAAAAATAAAAATCTTGAAACTTTTAAGGAAGGCAAGTCAGTTCACGTACCGGAAAAAAAAAAAAAACTATAACGTCATTAGAAATTTAAATAATATTAAAATATTTTAAATTTGATTTGAATATATTTTAATCAGAATTTGTTACAGATATATTTTTAGAACTTTGGATATCTATTTTGTTATGTAGTTAGAAGGATTTTATAATTTTTGTTTTTTTCTTAACTACGTGAAAGATACATATGATATAGTTAGAAAATTTATAACTTTTTATTATTAATTAGAGGAGTATATACATACGATTTAGACGGTTCATTTTTGAGCCATTTCTAATAGTATCATTACGTGTGGAGATGTCCACCAAGATTTTCAGTAGTAATAGTTTCTCTCAATCCCTTGTGTTAACTTTCTTATTCTTCTTCTTCTTCACTCTCAATAGAAAATTATTGAGTGGACCGAACTCACCACGTGGTAGTAATAAGTCTTGACTTTCCGTCAATAGTATCATGACACACTACTTTCCTCTACTCTTTCAATATTACTATCCCCTTGTGGAAAGTCATAAAATATTGTACTGTCGCATGGTAAGTACGGCCCACCGAATAATTTCTCTTATCAATTCCTTGTGCTAACTCTAACTTACTTGTCTTCTTTTTCCCCTTTAAATATGACCTATTTGTAGTTCGAGCACGGTGGAAAAAGTTTTTATCAAGAAGAAAATAGATTTTTTTTTTTTTTTGGGAATCATGGTCTTGTTGGGGAAGGTTCCGACCGATCCTACCTTGAGCACAAGCACGAGGAGCTTGAATGCCGATCAATACCCCGTGGGAATGAGAGTTATGGTCGTGGACGACGACAATATTTCGTTGAACGTCTTGAAGATGTGTCTTCTTATATGTGGCTATCATGGTTAGTTCTTCTACATTGTCCAAAATAATTTGATTTTTTCTTTTACATCATTAGTCCCGGTCCAAATTTTTTTTATATTATCAGTCATATACATATCCAGACTGTCACCTATCCACTCCAATAAAAAAAAAAATTTGTCTTCATCATCTTGTACTTGTATTTATTTTGTCTCATTGACAAATACGATTGCACGGAAAAAAATAATAATTTCTATTTCTAGTGTTTTTTTTTGTTTCTAAAGTCAGTTGTAATTATCTATACAAAGAGTTACGTTACGCTATAGTCAAGATAAATTTATGATTTTTAATATGTCATACCACCTTTGTACCTCGACAGTATCAGTCCGGTGCATATCCATGAGTGTTTGACAATTTATATATGTAAAATTAGAACTGTCAATTCTAAAAAAATAAAATTTTCAAAACATGTTGACCGTCCTGAATATGTGAATATGTACGGGACTCATAAAAATGTGTTGTCCTAGTAATTTTTATAGTAACCCTAACATTTTAAAAAAGAAAAAAAGAAAAAAGTGAACTAATACTTTCACGAAGCGTTGACATTTGTCATTTTCGGACATCTTTCTATGGTGAAAATGGCCAACACGAGCAAACAAACCAGCCCAAAGTATAGACTATAGATGTAGAAAATGTTGACAATCTATGGTGGTTTTGTTATTTTCGCGACTCCACACGTGTCTTCTTGTGCATGAATTCATCTTGTTAGTAAAGTAATTAATACTTTTTTATGAATTAATTAATATTTAGATTTTTAAAGAAAAAGGAATTATTTTGAATTTATGTTTCATTACAATGCTTACGTAATATCAAACAGACACGTTGCTAAGATGGTAAAATTTAGCATCTTAATATTTGATTTCGGGTCAGTATATCTAGGATTATCCTTTTATTTTCCCTTCTTCTTCGTTACTTATTTATGTAAATAAGAGCTTTTCTTTTCTTTTTTTCTTTTTTTAAAGAGTTATAACTGATTTTGGGATTGATTTTTCAATTTTTTATGTTTAAATTACGTAGCAAAATTATATTTGGAATTATATTGTCGGTTAAGGAGAGTATCCAAATAATCAATACAACAAAAACAAATATGTTTTAATAACATTCGGTGTAAGTGTTATTAATGACTTTTTACGGTACTTTTTGAGTACGGTGCAAGTATTATTAATAACTTTTTACGGTACTTTTTGAGTACGGTATAGAGATGTCATAGAAAGTTTTTAACTTTCAACGACACGATAAAAGTATCATGTAGTAACTTTTTGATATGAGAATTATATTGACCGGTAAAGAAAGGATCCAAATCATCCTTACGTGGGATTTAAGAGTGCAAGATTGTTTCAACCCTTTGAATTAAGCAAAACTAGAAGTCATGCACGTGCATTTTACATGTCTTTTATGACCAAGTTCATTTTAAAATAATATACAATATTTTAAAGTAAAATTTTATTTTTGAGAGGATAAACATTTATTATAGTTGGAACTATGTAATTATTAGTGGTTAGTAAATTATGTTAGTGAAAATGTGTGTAATTTACATGTTTTATTTTTAATTAATTTAAGCATATTTTGATAAATATAAGGTTGAAGAATGATACTTTGGAACGTAGAATTATATATATATATATATATATATATATATATATATATATATATATATATATATATATATATATATATATATATATATATATATATATTTTGATTGATTGAAGCAATGGTTAATTGTGGTAAACTCGCCTATATTACCATTAACATTAATATTAATATTAATATTAACATTAATATTAATATTAATATTTACATTAAATGGACGGCTGAAAGTGAGGGAGTTTTTAGGAGATTTTCTAAAGAGGGCTTTTGATCCACTCCCTATATATATATATATATATATATATATATATATATATATATATATATATATATATATATATATATATATATATGGGTGCTGCTATTAGCACTCCTAAAATGTCATTCGACACTCCTCTTTAATTTTTTAACATTCGAATTCCAGATTTGTCCTTGCATTAACATTATTAACACTACTAAAATGTCATCCTACACTACTCCCTCCATACATACACAAATTAATGTCATATTTAATGCAGGGGTAGATTTGCAATTCGAATCTTAAAAAAATAAAGAGGAGTGCCGAATGATATTTTAGGAGTGCTAATAGCAGCACCCATATATATATATATATATATATATATATGAGGGATATTGTACCGAGGCTTATTACACCATTTAATCTCAACCGTACAATCCATGTGATCATGTAGTTATAAAGCATGATGATATCATGGTAACATATGTCCCAAAGTTGTTGTCATGTCACCATGATGTCATCATGCTTCATAACCACATGATCTCATGGATTGTACGGTTTAGATTAAATTGTGCAATAAGTCTTGGTGCAATATCTCTAATCATATATATATATATATATATATATATATATATATATATATATATATATATATATATATATATATGGCTTGGCCTCGGCATCGTTGTCGTCCTACATGTACTCGACGAGCAGCTCAGCTACTGCCACGGCGGTGTTCAAGTCATGCACCCTCTGTCGCTGCAATTCTTGAGCCGCCCAAGGTTTGAGTACATCGAGGAGTAGAACAAACGATCCTCCTCGTCCGTGCTAGATATAGCGAGCATCAAGCATGTAAACTCTGCGACGTACTCCTTGATCGTCCCGGTATGCTTGAGTTGCCGCAAGCTCCGCCTCGCTGCAAACTCCACATTCTCTGGATAGAACTGGGACTTGATCTCTTTCTTGAGATCCTCCCAAGTCTCTATCAAACACAAACCCTTCTCTGCTTCCGTGCACCTTCGACGCCACCACAGCATCGCATCGGCTGTGAAGTAGAGTGGAGCAATATTCACTTTCTCGGCGTCATCGTTAATGTGCAACGCCTTGAAGTATCGCTCCACGTTCCACAAGAAGTTCTCAACTTCTTTGGCATCACGCACCCCGCTAAAGAATTTTGGCTCAGGGATCTTCCTTCGCCTCGGTGCCTCCCTACTCGAAGTCCACCGTTCGCAACGGCCTTCTCCAAGATGGCAACATTGGTCTTGAGTTCTCGCAACTCTCGACCACGGTCTTCAGCTCCTCTAGCCTTGGACCCTTCCTACGCAAGTCCTCATCTCCGCACGATGCCCCTTGAGCTCCTCCTCAGTGCTGATCGATCTTTTGGAATTGTTCCCGAAGATTGCCATGGTCGAAGTGACGTCACTCTCCAGCCCATCGAAGTACTCTTCTCGTTCGTTTGCTTTGCTCCACGGAGCCCTGCGCATCTCCATGTCTCTCAAACCCTCTCCAAGACCTCGACACGTTCGACAAGACCGCAATGCTACGCTCCATATCACCTCCACCGCAGACTCCTTGCTCTTGGCCCTCTTGTGCGTCTTGGCGGCCCCTCCTTAAACGACGTGGGTCCATCCTAGACGTTCTCGGATGTCGACATGTCCATATATATATATATATATATATATATATATATATATAGACACACATTTGGAATTAATGAATTAATTAATACCATAAAATATAATTACTCTATTAACTATAGTCCCACATTGGAAAGAAAGAAAACTTTCTTTCCAATATAAAGCAACCTCTCTCTTTGATTATCATCCAAGAGATCAAGTGTGGGCTTTATTGAGATAGATTAAATAGAGAATTTTGAGAGATAAAATTCTTAATCTATTCTCGGCGGCCCGCTAGGCCAGCCGGGCCGGCTTGGGCTTGGCTTAGCTTAGGCATAGGCCTATTGGCCAAGCCTAGCCTTGTGCCTTAGGCCGAGGGCCGTTGTCCGTGGGCCTGGTCTGTGGGCTTACGCTGAAGAGTTTATGTTTTTTTGGTTGGAGGGATACAAGCGAACAGATGCGAGTCCAACATGCACGCACCTACAACTCGAGTCTGTTCGCATCGCAAACCCTTCTGCATTATAAAAGGGACAGCGAACAGAGAACAAACAATTCACTCAAGTCAACAAATCTTCTCTCCTGAGTTGATACGAGTGCAAGTGTTTCGTTGAGTTCCTGCAGAAGTACGGTACACAGAAGACTACCAGTACCGAATTCAGTGTGCCAACAACAGTAAGTGTGATTTCTGATTTTGGACAGTATTCCATAAGTACAACCGGATCTTCTTTCTATAATCCGGTTGTAAAGACGCTGGTTTTATCCTAGGAACAACGAATTGAAATCTTCAGAAAGAGAAGATTAATCTCGAAACGTTCTAAAAGAGAGTGATCCTCGACTCCAAGCACGAATTGATTTTCTTTTAATAAACGTATTCTCGAATTGTTTTCTAACAATTTTTAGAACGTTTACTGATTCTTCTGTTAACTTTTTACAGAAAGGACAATTCCGAGAAGTGGGAAAAGAAAGATCATGATCGCCCTTCAAAGTTCGACGGACTGAACTTTAAAGA
>JANAVB010027397.1:21166447-21349887 GCA_029216955.1 Iris pallida | reverse complement strand
CCCGACCCCCCCCCCTCCCTCCCCTCGCGGCGCCCCCACTCCCCCCGCTCTCCTTGCCCGCCACCCGCCCCCCCCCCCCCTCCCCGCGCCTGCACCCCCCTGCTCCTCCTTGCCGCGAGCGCCCCCCCCCCCCCCCACCCCCCCCCTCCCCCTCGCCGGCGAGCACCCCCCCTCCCCCTCCCCCCACCCCCCCCCCCCCCCCTCCTCCTCCCTCGCCGGCCCCGACCACCCCCCTTCCTCCCTCGGGCGAGCGCACCCCCCTCCTCCTCCTCGCCGGCGAACGCAACCCAAACAACCGAGGAAGGAGTGGGGGAGGGGTAAAATTGTCATTTGGGGACAAAATGAGCATATTTCATACTTTTATGAATTTTAAGAGCATGGGATCTTTTAGTGCAAAAAGCGAAAATCTAACGAGAGATTTTTTGCACTTTACCCTTTATTAATCATGCATTTGTGATGGGCTACTTTTTAGAAGCTCTATATTTTTTTGCTATTACGATATTTTTTTTTTTTTTTTTTTTTTTTTTAGAATTGTGTTTACAAAAGTAAGATATATTATCTTGGTTTATTATATTTGTCGTGTTAACCTTACCACCCACCCACCCACCTACAAAATCATGGCTCCATCCCTGCCAGCACCAATGTCCCAGGACAGAGGGAATGTCTTCCGTAATGTGACCAGTCCTTTTGAGCTTTGTCTCGAAAGAGCTTCGTGCTTACCTATTAGGAGGCAACCTTTGGTACTCGTTACCTACATCGAGCAATACCTACATCAAACAGACTGTGTATGTTCATTTTGGTTCTAATGTTACTATATTAGTATATCAATCTTATGAATATGCTTGTGGCAAGGGATTCTTTAACTGCACCTGCTATTAGTTGAAGAGTAACACACACATTAATTTCAGTGCTTGTGCTGTTGGGAACCGGCTTGTGTTCTCTTTGGAGGTGAAGGAATCAACATGCAACCGATGGATGACACTTTCGTTCTCAACCTCGGGGCGGCAAACCCGGAATGGCACCGGATGAACGTTGCCTCCTCTCCTCCGGGCCGGTGGGGCCACACGCTCTCGTGCTTGAATGGCTCGTGGCTAGTGGTCTTTGGAGGCTGCGGGCGTGATGGATTGCACTCTCCAGCCCAGTTGTTTCTGTTGGATCCATCCGAGGAGCTTTGTCTGGCAAGTAGACAGGATGAGGATCCATGATCTCTCTCTTTGGTTGCTTGATTTTTTTTTCCGATGAAGTTTAGGGTTGCTTTTTTTTAGATATTCGCTTTTTTTTTGTTTATGGAAGTGTTGTAGTTTCTTGTTTAGTGATCATATAAGTTTTGCTTGTATAGTCCTGTATGTGTGTGCTTTTTATTACCAACTGTTAGTTGAGGAGGCTCATCCCAGGACCTGCTAAGGACACCCTATTTTAAAAAAAAAAAAAAAAATTCATATTCTACCCTTGCTGCTGAGCACACCCCATACTTCCCTCCCCTCCCATTCCCTTTCCCCCTCCGCCGACCCTCCTCCTCCCCCGACCCGCCGCCGCCTCCTCCCCCGACCCGCCCCCGCCTCCGCCGACTCCCCCCCCCCCCCTCCCGGACCCGCCTCCTCCTCCTCCTCCTCCTCCTCCTCCTCCCCCCCGCTTTCCGATCCCCCCTCCGCCGACCATAAACTGATATTAAAACAACAAAAAAAAATTTGAAAAAAATTTGGGTGTATTCACAGGTAGGTTCGACCCTGGTTTGTCGAACTCACAAAGCAATGTTCGACCCACGACAGTCGAACTATAGTGTGTACGTTCGACCAGAATATGTCGAACAGAAGATGGCATGTTCGATTATAATATGTTCGACCAGTGTTTGTCGAATACAAGAAGACACGTTCGACCAGTATTTGTCGAACAGAAGAAAACATGTTCGACCAATACTTGTCGAACAGACCATTGTCCGTTCGACAAGTATTTGTCGTGCTTGTCGCAGAATTTTTTTTTTTTTTGATGGGGTGTTCTTAGAAAGCCTTGGAGGTATATTGGTCTTTTAACATTATTTAAGTTATGTGGGGTGTCCTTAGCAAGTCATGGGGTGTGTATAGCCGGCCCCTTTTTAGATATGCGCTTTTTTTTTGTTTATGGAAGTGTTGTAGTTTCTTGTTTAGTGATCATATAAATAGTTTTGCTTGTATAGTCCTGTATGTGTGTGCTTTTTACTACCAACTGTTAGTTGAGGAGGCTCACCAGCAAGAGACATTCAAGCTTAGTTTCCGCTTTTGATTGATTGTGCAGTTTCTTGTATTATATGTTTGTGCTCACATATGTTCAGATTAGCAACTAATGTTTCAGTACATTCAGCTTTTTTTTTTTTTGGAGCTGAGCTTAAGAACTTCGTTAGCTATGTGAAGTATCGGATTGTTTGAAGAAATTCTTTGCTTCTGAATTTGTTTTCCAAACTATACAAGGAGATTTGAACTACTGGTAATAAATTCCTACAGTTACTCTAGTTGGAAAATATTTCTTTTATCATCCTGAAAAATAGAATAGCAAAATAATAAAAAGGTTAGAAATATCAGTCTACGGAAAAGTCATGTACGCATTGTCCTAAAAGATTATTCGAGGTTTATGTGCAGATTTTCTCTCGAATCCTCTTGGAGGTAAAATTTTCTTAATACATTTACAATGTTGTGCACAACTTAGAAAGAATGACCCGAACTTAGCTATTGTCCAAAGTAGAGGAGATTGGAATGGAAATGAAAAGAGAGAGGATGGTGAATAGATGGAGAAGTTTGTTTCCCCTTTTTTTTCATCTATCTTCTATACATACCAACAATTGAATATATATATACACCACAACCAACCGCCAAAGGTTAATAGACAATGACTTGGAATTAAGAAGCTAATAAACCTAGTTTTGAAGAGCCATAAAACAAATTATCGCTTGCGAAATGAATGGAAAATTCAGGATCTTAAATGTTAGCAAATAGGAGTAACGAAGAGCATTTTTTTTTCTTCCAAACAAACATACAACTCTTGACTACAAATTCAATGTCGCTGTGATGCTGATGTCCCCTTCCAAAGGAAACATAGTTGAGGAAGTTGTACAACTTATATGCATGGGTACAACATCAATTATGGCTAATTATAAGGGCACAGCTTTTTTTTGATCGGGGCTGTCCAAGTGATAGTTTTTCATTATTTACAAGTTTGCCACTGAAAAAATTACTCAGGGCTATCCAAGTGGTAGGTATAAAAGATAATGAGGACTGCCAGGAATTGTGGCAGTCCTGAAAGTAATGTGGATTGCCACAATTCCTGGCAGTCCTAGAAGTAATGAGGACTGCCAGGAATTGTGGCAGTCCTGAAAGGGACATGCTCTACAACAGGACTGCCACAATTTCTGGCAGTCCTAGACATATTGAGGACTGCCAGAAATTGAGGCAGTCCTGAAAGATACTTGCTGTACAGCAAGTTCCTTTCAGGACTGCCACAATTTCTGGCAGTCCTAAAGTCGACATTCCCGAATGAAAAAAATATATTATGGTTTATTTCAATCTTGATAATAGAGTAAAATATGTATTTTAGGATTTATTTCCATGCATTCTTTGTGAGGAAAGAAGTATTTAACCTTTATTTTCATACATTTTAGGGTTTATTTAATTTTTTGGGTGCCATCGAAATTGGAAAAGAGAAGGAAACTAGGGTTTTGATGGAGATGGTGATGATGGAAACGGTGGAGAAGAAGAAGATGATGATGATGAGAAAAAAAAACTAGGGTTTTGATGAAGATGTGAGAATGGAAATGGTGGAGAAGAAGAAGATGGATAGAAGAAGAAGAAGAAGAAGAAAGCTAGGGTTTGTGAAGAGAGAGAATGGAGAAGAAGAAGATGGACAGCCCCTGAATAGAAAATTTGGACAGTCCGAGTAAAAGTTCCTCAAAACCTGACTAGCCCTAATCCTGACTAATCCCGAGTAAAAAAGGCTGTGCCCTTATAAATAGCCTCAATTATTTAGCACAGAACTATAACTGCGGATGTAAATATCCGAAGCACACGCAAATAGTGGACAGAGTACCAAGTTTATTCAGCACTGGACTCGTAGCAACGCATGTATAAGAACGACGTGTAATGCTTTATACATGGT
This sequence comes from Iris pallida, assembly GCA_029216955.1. Lineage (NCBI taxonomy): Eukaryota > Viridiplantae > Streptophyta > Magnoliopsida > Asparagales > Iridaceae > Iris > Iris pallida. Next base: position 21,345,765 of record JANAVB010027397.1, on the reverse strand, counting down.
CACTGAAATGTTCGAGAAAGGAAGGCAGTTAAATTTTGTCTCTAATCCTGCTGGGTCTTTATTTTTAGGTGTCCTTTTCTCCACAAATGTCAAAAGGAAATTCGAATCTGCGCCTTCCGCGCTGGACTCCGTTGCTACCACTAGGCCACAACCCACGGACGTCTCTAATCCTACCGGTGATTCGAATCCCTTTGCTGCATAAGGATTTTAGGAGAGTCGGACTATTCTTAGAATTTTCTACCTATCACATTGTAAGAAAAAAAAAAAGGCAGATAATATTCTTTAGTATTATCGACCAATCTACATTCAGAAATTTTTACACAGAGAAATAGAGTAACAGTAAATTGCATGAGGAGAAAGAATTTTAGCAAAATTCTAACTAAAGAAACCAAACGTAATAGCTGATTTCACTTTTCAGTTCCCCTAAAATCCACTAAAATCCAATTACACATAGATTAAAAATTAAAAAAAATTAAGAATAAAGTAAATTCAAGGTGGTCAATGCAAGAAAACGTCGTCTTAATTGAAGGGGGGGAAACGTCTTTACTAAGGACGTATTCTCAACCGATTTTTAGAAAAATGTCCTAGCTAAGGGTGCTTTTACAGCAACATGCGAAGAAAACGCCCTTAGTAAGGACATTTTTCGTGTTGGAAAAACAAAAAAAGCCCTTACTAAAGGAGGTTTTACAGCAACTTGAGAAGAAAACGTGCTTTTGTAAGGACGTTTTTCGTGTTGAAACAAGTTCAATTTTTTTTGTTTAAAATACGCCTTTAAAAGCATGCGAAGAAAACATCCTTAGTAAGGATGTTTTGTGTTGAAAAAAAAACAAAAAACCAAAAAAAGAGGCCCTTACTAAGGACATTTTGGCCACAAGATGACCATTTTATTGTTTTTTATATTTTTTTATTTCTTCCATTTTATAAAAAAATAGAACGATTTTTTTTAAAGAAACCAAGGACATTTCTATCACATTACATGCGATAAGAGCGTGTCTTTTGGGAGGGATGTTAAGAGTTGTTTAGAAAAAAATGGAAAAGAATCAACAAAAACTTCCTTATTAAGGACGTTTGTATTCTCCCACTAATTTTTACAAACTATTTTCTCCTTGTGTAATTAGTTACAACTTTACTTTAATTTTGCCAAAATTCTTGTGCAATCTTACATTAGTGGTGGTGCAGGAAAAGGACCGAATAGTTTTTTTTGACTAATTATAAGGGCACAGATTTTTTTGATCGGGGCTAGCCAGGATTAGGACTAGCCAGGTTTTGATGAAATTTTACTCGGGCTGTCCAAAATTTTCATTCAGGGGGCTGTCCAAACCCCACAGCCCCCCCCCCCCCCCCCCCCCCAAACCCGAAAAATCACTCTCATTTCAAATTTTCACTCTCTCTCTTCACAAACCCTATTTTTCCTCCTGCTCTTCTTCTTCTTCTCCACCATTTTCCACTCCTCTCTCTCCATTTTTTTTCGATCCTCATCTCCACCATTTCCCAACCTTCTTCACCATTTTCCAACGATCTCTCCCTACGATGGCACGCAAACGTTCCTCTCAATCAAGGTAAGAAACCTAATACTTAAAGTTGTCAATTCCCCCCCCCCCAAAATCCTATTAATTTAGTTCGAAAAACCCAAGTATGGAATGATAGACCTCTCGAGTCGACTACGACTGCCCATGTTTCTGGCAGTCCTATGTACTGTTAGGACTGCCAGAAAGAGAGGCAGTCCACTTGTACAGCAAGTATAACACAGGACTGCCGCACTTAGTGGCAGTCCTTTATACATAAAGGACTGCCACTAAGTGCAGCAGTCCTGTGTTATACTTGCTGTACAAGTGGATTGTCGCTCTTTCTGGCAGTCCTATGTACTGTTATGACTGCCTGAAAGTGAGGCAATCCACTTGTACAGCAAGTATAACACAGGACTGCCGCACTTTGTGGCAGTTCTTTATGCATAAAGGACTGCCACAAAGTGTGGCAGTCCTGTGTTACACTTGATGTACAAGTGGACTGCCTCACTTTCAGACAGTCATAACAGTACAGAGGACTGCCAGAAAGAGCGGCAGTCCTGCATTGGGAGCCTTGTTTGATGTTTGCTAAGTATTAATCGATTGATATTAAATATTCGTAGTCACGAACTGAATCCGAAGACGAAGAACGTTGACGTCGAGGGTGAAAGAAAACGTCCTACCGCATCGGAGCGGAAGGCACATGAAGCTGAGCGGGTTCGCGAAAAACCAATAACGATAAGAGAACCGGCGGCACCCTCTCAGACTGCAACACGTCAAACCAAACGCGTTGCAAGTAAATCGAAGCAACAGAAGACTCGTCCTGATTCTCCCTCCTCCGATGATGATTTGCCCATTGTTCATAGGGGGGGACGATGTGTCACGACCCGCACCCGCTAAAAGGGCACGTGACGCGACAACGCCCAGCCCTCACCGAAAAATCGGCGTGGAACGCTGTGGATTTTCTACTTCTAAACAGTTTATATATATAACAAAAACCTGTCAAGTCCATGGTCAACTCCGAACGGAGGACAAGCAATGAATATATATACGAGTACTCAATCACGACTCTAAGATAACAAAGTAAAGACTGAAATGAAAAGACAACAAGACGATAAAATAATATATAACATGTCAAGTCCAACACAAAGAATATATACAGTCCAAGTCTCTAATACAGTCCCAAAATATAATAAAATAACAAGTAGCAAGCTGGAGACAAGGTCCAGTCCAAAATGTCTAACCTAACTAAACTAAGCTAAAGGCTCGTCGGGCGGAGCTAAGCCCTGCTGAACCAAGGTCTCCAAGTCTATGCCCACTACGTCAACCGGACCGTAGTAGGTAGGACAATCCTCCTCGCCACTATCTGTAAAATTTTGTCAACATATCCAGTCAGGATGGAACGAGCACAAACCTCCATAACAGTTCTAGTTAGACGATATTGAAAATGTAGCAGTAAATAGAGAGAATCTACGAGATAAATAATGTGTACATGAATCATGGTAAGGCATATCAAGACTGTAATCTGAATGTAAGAACAGGGAAAAACAGTATAAATCATGTACAAGAATCTGGAACTATATCTATGTGAGTTTAGCACTAGTTTCAACATGTGACCGGCTTAGAACTTGATACAATGTTTGGCCTGGCTAATCATACGTGAGTGTATGATTAACACTATACAATGATGATACAATATCTGTGGGGTATTGATCACATATCTACGCTAACACCCCCATCCCTGACCAATATAGTGGATCCAGTCATGATACGTCATGATACATATTCTCTGAGAGGGTAGCTAGCCTTCGCAGGAATCGTATCTATACAATGAACAATAAACAATGTAGACTTGCCCAGTGTATACCATATATAAGAGGAATAACATCTTATGACGGGATCCAGACAAATATCAATCCGTGTGAACAATGTGTCAAGAGAACAAGGATAATCTGCACTAAATACTAGAAACAAAGACGATATCATAAAACAGAAATATTATCAGAGAATGTACTCGCCTGTACTGTGATGGATAAGTCGACTGAGTCCAAGATCAGTGCCTCGAGGACCTATAGATGGAATACTGTATCAATATAATGGTTTGGAAGTGAAATTAAGTCATACTGAGTCAAAATAGGTCAAGACACGTCAAACTAAGTCAATCTAGGTCAAACAAGGTCAAACTAGATTGTACGGGGTAAATCTAAGTCATATTAGACCTAACAAAGTCATACGAGGTCAAGACAAGTCTAGTTGGGTCATACTTGGTCATGGAAGGACATTGGAAATCCATCCGAATCAAACTAGGTCGAAAATTAGCTTACCGTTGACTTTTGGTCAACGGATCAATTCTGGTCAACTCGAGGTCAACACTAGGTCAACTCTAGGTCACTGGTGACTAATAGTTGACTTTTAGTCAACGGTCCAAGTTGGATGGAATTTGGGACCAAATTGGGTAAAGTGTTGACCCATGGTTGACTTTTAGTCCAAAAAGTCAACCGTGGTCAACCGGGTCCAAGACTAGGTTTAGACAGCTAATCCTACTCCTTATCAACCTATACAATCCATATCCAAGTCCATCTTGGACTTGGAAACTAAATTCTTGGCCGTGGGCCAATTCCCTAATTTACCCTTTTTAAGGGTAAATTTCTACCCTTGGCGATATTCTAGATAGCCTACCTACGCTACTTATTTTGACCCGATCTCCCTAGGGTAGTAGGGTACTATCCTATAGGTTCGTTATCTACCAAAATACCTAAGTAAAGTGGACGTTTGGTCCACCTTACGGCCCATTGCAGAAATCTCGAATATTTCGAGATACGCACTGACACGGCGCGATACCGGCGCCCTATGACCCCGATTTCCATCCGGGAGCTTACCCGCAAAATCTAAATCACGTAACCTAGGTCCATGTCAAGTTTCATCGCGATCCGATGCTCCGGGCTCAATTTCGCCCTCTAACTTGATTTCTAACAAAACCTTCGTTTTCTACTCTCGTTCTATTTCCCTCTCTTGATTCTCGATTCTAATTCTTCCTCTTCTCTACTTCTCTAATCTTATTCTTCAAATCTTCTTCTAATCCTTCTTCTAATCTCTCCTTCTCATTCTCCTCCTAAATTCCCTTCTTCCTTAACTTCTTCTTATTCCTTCCTCCTCTTAACATTTCCTACCCTTTCCTTCTTTCTCTTCTCTTCCTTTACTTCTCCCCTCCCTAACTCTACTGCTGCTGCCCCTAGCTAGTGCTACTGCTGCTAGCTGCATCTGCTGCTGCATGTGCTGCTGCTGCTGCTGCATTCTGCTGCTGCTGCAGCTGCTGAATACTGCTGCTGCTGCCCCTTCTCCTTCCCCTTTCTCCCTCTATCTACCTCTCTCTAAATATATATCTACATATATATATATACATATCCTCTTCTTCCCTCTCTATACACATATACACCCACACACATATACCTATATATACACACATATATACATAGGTACACAAACCTATACATATATATATACACACACATATACACATATATACACTCTAATATACATATATATATACACACTCTCACACACACAACCACACACACAACCACACACACATATACACCACCACTCACAACCACACCACCACTCTCATCCTCTCCTCCACCACTCTCTACACACACACAAATACATACATACATACATACATACATACATATATATATATATACATATATATGAAAAACCCCTAACCAACCTACAACTAGAATTAATGGGAAACCTAACAAGTTAGGGGGCAAAATGAAGAGGAGAGCATCCTCTACAACATTAATGAAGGAAACTAAAATAAAGGAGGAGTTAATGGGGGGTTAGAGAGCATACCTAGGTTGGGGTGTTCTTGAAGAAGGAGGAGAAGAACTTGAAGAAGAAATGAAGTGGAGAGAGATAGAGAGAATTAATGAAGTGAAGAGGGGGGGGGGTTTACTTCATGGCCGGCCACCTAAGGCCCCCTATTGGGTTTGGGTGGAGACCCAATAGGCCCCCAAACCCAATAGGTTAAGTTTGGGTTGGTTTGGTTTGTTTTGGAATGGGTTTGACTTGGTTTGGTTCACTAATGATCAATTAAGCCTCTAATTAACAAATTAGACCATGGGATTGTGGTTTTGGATTTCTAACCTAGTTAGGGGTGTCATGTGGGCCAAGTCCAGCTAGTATGTGGGTCCCACTAGGGTCCAGGCTACCCGGGTCTCCAAATTGGGTCCGAATTGGATAAAATTCAAACCGACTCAAATAAATTCCTAAAAATCATATAAAATCAAATAAAATTCCTAAAATATTTTAAAACTTGAAAATGACGAAAATACCCCTAATTTGAAAAACTGGGGGTGACAAATCTACCCTCCTTAAAAAATTTCGTCCTCGAAATTCAAACGGTCGTACTCTTCTCTAGGTCAAGCACCCAACAATCAAGGTCTACTAAATTTTATCCTAAGTTATATAACATGTAATCTAGAAAATCAGAACACATGCATGGTTTTAAATCTCTACAGTATCATGTTATTGCAGTCTTCATTGGGGTTTTCTATTTAATCTAGCATGATCATCACATATGCAAACTAAAGGTACTAAGAAAGCAATCATCAATTAATGGGCGAAAAGAACAGGTAAAAAGAAAGAGCAAGATCCTACCTCCTAGTCCAATGCGTGCAGGATCCTCAACTGTCATCGCAAAAGCCCTGTCCTGGCGGGGTATATCCCGCTGCTGGTGGAGGGCGTGATGCGGTGCCATAGGTGGCCTACCCTGTGCTCCCTGAGCTGCACGGCGATGGTTCGAAGGACAATCCCTCGCCTGATGCCCCTCGGTGCCACAGTATAGGCACAATCCCAAACGTCTCCTGCAAACCTCCCAGAGATGTCCGGACCTCTTGCAGTAGTGGCAAGTAGGTGCCTGCTGCGTCGGTCCCTGCTGCTGCTGCCGGGGCACCTGCTGAACTGGTGCCCTGATCGGAGCAGGAATCTGCTGCGAGCGTTGCGGAATAGAATGATGCTGGAGTTGAGGACGCTTAGCAGCCCCCGCGCTGCTAGTAGTCCCGGAAAACTGATCACGGTCCCTCTTGGGCTTCAAGCCCAACTCCCTCTCCACCTTCCGAGCCTCTGCGTAAACCTCCGCATATGTCGCGTAGAAAGAAGGGATCTGGAACTTGATATCCCATGCCAATCCCTCCCTGAAGCGCTCCGCTCGGATCACCGGGTCACTCACCATGTACTCGGCATATCGGCTCAGCCGGCCGAACTCCGCCGCATACTCCTCTACGGTCATACTGTCCTGCTGCAGGTTCTGGAACTGCCGCACCAGGCCAATCTTGTCCGTAGGGGAAAAGAACTTCTCTCTGAACAAGGTCCTGAACTCTGCCCAAGTATGGCCCTCTCCTGCAAGAGCCGGCTCATTCCGGAACCATGTCCGGGCAATATCTAACAACTGCAACCCAACCGCCTCGACCCTCAGGTCGGCTGCCAGGCGGCAGGCCCCCATCTGGCGCTCGGTATCCTCGAGCCAATCATCTGCATAGATAATGCCCTCAGTCCCCTTGAAATCCCTCGGACCAAGCTTCTTGAAAGCATGGATATCCCCGATCTTCGGCTGCTGCTGCTGAACCTCCCTCTGTGGAGCCTGACGCTCCACTGCCGCCATAGCCAATCTGTGCGCATCCTCCATCCCCTGGCGTATAACCTCTGTCTGCCTCAACTGAGCCTCGTGCTGAGCCTCGTGCTGAGCCCGCTGGGACTCAAGCACCTGGTGGAAGAACGCTAGCATCTGTCCCATGTCTGTGGGCAGAGGAGGCAATGGAGGAATAGCTCCCATCATCACCGGAGGAGTCCCCTGCTGAGGAGGAAGAATACCCGCCGCAGCTCCCACTGTAGCCCCTGGCACTACGGGAAGAGTACCCGCAATGGCCCCAGGGACGGTCATAGAGGTAGCTGGAGGAGTACCCCCAAGAGCCCCAACAGAAGTCCCATCAGCCGGGGAAGTAACCGGAGCCTGTCCGCCAGAAGTGGCAGACCTCTCCGTCTCCCCGAGCCCCTCGCCAGGAGAATGAGTCATCAATATCCTGGAGACAAATTAAGAAGAAGATATCAATATGGCACATGAAGGCAATATCAAAGGAGGACAGCTAGAATACAGTAAATCAATATCAAAGACGATAAGCACGATAAGCAAGGAAAGATCCTACTGTGATTGAGCACTCCTAGCCTACTATTCTTATGGGTAACACAGGCTCGTAGTCAACACTCTAAGACGAGTGCCGCTACGACATCGCACTAATTGCGACTTCAGGACCTGCGTGGGCCACCACTAAAACGTGTCACGACCCGCACCCGCTAAAAGGGCACGTGACGCGACAACGCCCAGCCCTCACCGAAAAATCGGCGTGGAACGCTGTGGATTTTCTACTTCTAAACAGTTTATATATATAACAAAAACCTGTCAAGTCCATGGTCAACTCCGAACGGAGGACAAGCAATGAATATATATACGAGTACTCAATCACGACTCTAAGATAACAAAGTAAAGACTGAAATGAAAAGACAACAAGACGATAAAATAATATATAACCTGTCAAGTCCAACACAAAGAATATATACAGTCCAAGTCTCTAATACAGTCCCAAAATATAATAAAATAACAAGTAGCAAGCTGGAGACAAGGTCCAGTCCAAAATGTCTAACCTAACTAAACTAAGCTAAAGGCTCGTCGGGCGGAGCTAAGCCCTGCTGAACCAAGGTCTCCAAGTCTATGCCCACTACGTCAACCGGACCGTAGTAGGTAGGACAATCCTCCTCGCCACTATCTGTAAAATTTTGTCAACATATCCAGTCAGGATGGAACGAGCACAAACCTCCATAACAGTTCTAGTTAGACGATATTGAAAATGTAGCAGTAAATAGAGAGAATCTACGAGATAAATAATGTGTACATGAATCATGGTAAGGCATATCAAGACTGTAATCTGAATGTAAGAACAGGGAAAAACAGTATAAATCATGTACAAGAATCTGGAACTATATCTATGTGAGTTTAGCACTAGTTTCAACATGTGACCGGCTTAGAACTTGATACAATGTTTGGCCTGGCTAATCATACGTGAGTGTATGATTAACACTATACAATGATGATACAATATCTGTGGGGTATTGATCACATATCTACGCTAACACCCCCATCCCTGACCAATATAGTGGATCCAGTCATGACACGTCATGATACATATTCTCTGAGAGGGTAGCTAGCCTTCGCAGGAATCGTATCTATACAATGAACAATAAACAATGTAGACTTGCCCAGTGTATACCATATATAAGAGGAATAACATCTTATGACGGGATCCAGACAAATATCAATCCGTGTGAACAATGTGTCAAGAGAACAAGGATAATCTGCACTAAATACTAGAAACAAAGACGATATCATAAAACAGAAATATTATCAGAGAATGTACTCGCCTGTACTGTGATGGATAAGTCGACTGAGTCCAAGATCAGTGCCTCGAGGACCTATAGATGGAATACTGTATCAATATAATGGTTTGGAAGTGAAATTAAGTCATACTGAGTCAAAATAGGTCAAGACACGTCAAACTAAGTCAATCTAGGTCAAACAAGGTCAAACTAGATTGTACGGGGTAAATCTAAGTCATATTAGACCTAACAAAGTCATACGAGGTCAAGACAAGTCTAGTTGGGTCATACTTGGTCATGGAAGGACATTGGAAATCCATCCGAATCAAACTAGGTCGAAAATTAGCTTACCGTTGACTTTTGGTCAACGGATCAATTCTGGTCAACTCGAGGTCAACACTAGGTCAACTCTAGGTCACTGGTGACTAATAGTTGACTTTTAGTCAACGGTCCAAGTTGGATGGAATTTGGGACCAAATTGGGTAAAGTGTTGACCCATGGTTGACTTTTAGTCCAAAAAGTCAACCGTGGTCAACCGGGTCCAAGACTAGGTTTAGACAGCTAATCCTACTCCTTATCAACCTATACAATCCATATCCAAGTCCATCTTGGACTTGGAAACTAAATTCTTGGCCGTGGGCCAATTCCCTAATTTACCCTTTTTAAGGGTAAATTTCTACCCTTGGCGATATTCTAGATAGCCTACCTACGCTACTTATTTTGACCCGATCTCCCTAGGGTAGTAGGGTACTATCCTATAGGTTCGTTATCTACCAAAATACCTAAGTAAAGTGGACGTTTGGTCCACCTTACGGCCCATTGCAGAAATCTCGAATATTTCGAGATACGCACTGACACGGCGCGATACCGGCGCCCTATGACCCCGATTTCCATCCGGGAGCTTACCCGCAAAATCTAAATCACGTAACCTAGGTCCATGTCAAGTTTCATCGCGATCCGATGCTCCGGGCTCAATTTCGCCCTCTAACTTGATTTCTAACAAAACCTTCGTTTTCTACTCTCGTTCTATTTCCCTCTCTTGATTCTCGATTCTAATTCTTCCTCTTCTCTACTTCTCTAATCTTATTCTTCAAATCTTCTTCTAATCCTTCTTCTAATCTCTCCTTCTCATTCTCCTCCTAAATTCCCTTCTTCCTTAACTTCTTCTTATTCCTTCCTCCTCTTAACATTTCCTACCCTTTCCTTCTTTCTCTTCTCTTCCTTTACTTCTCCCCTCCCTAACTCTACTGCTGCTGCCCCTAGCTAGTGCTACTGCTGCTAGCTGCATCTGCTGCTGCATGTGCTGCTGCTGCTGCTGCTGCACATTGCTGCTGCTGCTGCATTCTGCTGCTGCTGCAGCTGCTGAATACTGCTGCTGCTGCCCCTTCTCCTTCCCCTTTCTCCCTCTATCTACCTCTCTCTAAATATATATCTACATATATATATACATATCCTCTTCTTCCCTCTCTATACACATATACACCCACACACATATACCTATATACACACATATATACATAGGTACACAAACCTATACATATATATATACACACACATATACACATATATACACTCTAATATACATATATATATACACACTCTCACACACACAACCACACACACATATACACCACCACTCACAACCACACCACCACTCTCATCCTCTCCTCCACCACTCTCTACACACACACAAATACATACATACATACATACATACATATATATATATATACATATATATGAAAAACCCCTAACCAACCTACAACTAGAATTAATGGGAAACCTAACAAGTTAGGGGGCAAAATGAAGAGGAGAGCATCCTCTACAACATTAATGAAGGAAACTAAAATAAAGGAGGAGTTAATGGGGGGTTAGAGAGCATACCTAGGTTGGGGTGTTCTTGAAGAAGGAGGAGAAGAACTTGAAGAAGAAATGAAGTGGAGAGAGATAGAGAGAATTAATGAAGTGAAGAGGGGGGGGGGGTTTACTTCATGGCCGGCCACCTAAGGCCCCCTATTGGGTTTGGGTGGAGACCCAATAGGCCCCCAAACCCAATAGGTTAAGTTTGGGTTGGTTTGGTTTGTTTTGGAATGGGTTTGACTTGGTTTGGTTCACTAATGATCAATTAAGCCTCTAATTAACAAATTAGACCATGGGATTGTGGTTTTGGATTTCTAACCTAGTTAGGGGTGTCATGTGGGCCAAGCCCAGCTAGTATGTGGGTCCCACTAGGGTCCAGGCTACCCGGGTCTCCAAATTGGGTCCGAATTGGATAAAATTCAAACCGACTCAAATAAATTCCTAAAAATCATATAAAATCAAATAAAATTCCTAAAATATTTTAAAACTTGAAAATGACGAAAATACCCCTAATTTGAAAAACTGGGGGTGACACGATGGTTCCGGACCTTCTCACACGAAGGCCGCTTCTGATAGAGCTGGTCGGAAAGTGAGCCCAATCGGTTGCTCACTATTGAAGTCTCTGCCTAACCACATATCTTACCAAATTTGGAAGGATCTGGCAAGTTCATTACCTTAGATGTAAATTAACTTTTAAAAATAGTAGTTACATTTTATATTTATATATTCTTTATCTTGTTTTATTTTCAGAAAAGCTCGCGTATCTTGCGGGTCATTAACAACGCTAAGATGTGCAGTACATGGGATTTTGACAATTTGAAAGAAGGTGTGAGTGAAGGCCAAAATCATCCCCACTGGGTTGCAGCATATTGTGAAACACTCGTATAAGATCTTGGATCACGCACTGATCTCTGCGTTTGTGGAGCGGTGGCATCCCGAAACAAACAGTTTTCATTTCTTATCCGGAGAGTTGACGATCACCCTCGACGACGTCCACCACATTTTGGGACTTAGAGTTGATGGTCGTCCAATGCTGATGAATTATTCTACGGGCGACTTTGAGATGTATGACGAGATGGTGGAATTGGTCGCCAATTCACTCGGTATTGAGGCAGAGAATTTTGTCAGTCTTCCCGAGTTTAAGAAGTTGTACGGAGTTCCTTTGAGTTTTCTTAGGAATACACACATTGATGATGATGACGATGAGAACGATGAAGATGACAATGAGGACGACGCCGACGATGATGTAGTGGCCCGGGCATACATGTATTTCATCTTGGGAGCCGTCTGCATTCCGGACAAGTCTGGAACCTCGATTCACGCCAAATATGTGAACAATTTTATGAACTTAGGCACTGTGGATCAAATATCCTTTGGAAGCGGTATACTAGCTTATCTCTACCGCGGACTTGGCGCTGCATCTAGAGTCGAATCGAAGACTATAGCTGGTTGTCAAATTTTGCTCCATGTGAGTCAAGTAAATCGTATTTTGATTATAGTTTAAATAAAATTAGGTCGATTAATATGTGTGTCATCTACATTTCATGTACAGGCATGGATATACGAACATTTCTCGACGCTAAAGAGGGCTACTATTAACAAAGACTACGATGAGCAGCTACCTAGGATGTGCAAGTGGAATCTAGTTAAGATAGATAGCAGACATCCGCATACTTTGGCTTCCCTGCGTATCGCACTTGAAGATATGAACGAAAAGGAGGTGAGACAATGCTAACTTAAATTTTCATTTACTTAGGATTTCATTCTAGTAAAAAATACTAACTTCTTTGGTCTTGATTACTTATACTATGATGTAGATTATTTGGCATCCATATAAGGATCTTCGAAATAGTTCTCGTCCGTTGCAAGGAGTTTTACTATTTCAAGGTCTGATATCCTGTCATGAAATTGAGGAGCCTCATATGCCAGATAGAGTGCTTCGTCATTTTGGCTACGTGCAAACTATACCGGACACTTTGAATTTGAGGATTTCTTCAAAAGGGACCAAAGCATCAATCTGTCCCGCCGAACTACCGTTGGGGCTCTTACTTTTCACTGAGTGGCAACGTCACGCAGTTGGTGAAACTTTACGACGTCCGGTGGTGCAGATGTGGGATTGTAGTGATAAATATATGAATTATTATATAGAGGCCGGACATGGTATGATGTTGAATCCAGATACGCGAGGTGATAAAGTGCTGGTAGCTGCTCCTCTACCAAACAAGGCATGCCTGCTTGACGCACTGCAAAAGATGGCAAGTAGTAGTATGTTGAATTAATGTTTACCAGTATAGTAACCTGGCTAATTTAGACCCTTAATTTTTCCTTCAAGCTTCGAAAGTAAGAAACTTGAGAAAAAGTCTCGTGCTGTGCAAGGGAGAGAACTACGTCGACGTTGCTAACCAGATGCAGAACATTGCATCGGACTATCCGTTTTTCGAAAACGAGCGACGGACTAAGATGCGTCATGAGAAAAAAATGACTTGGTTGTACTTGTTTGAACAATTTTTGTGCCGCTTTTGTTGTACTGTGTTTCGAATACTTGTTGACGTCTTGGTTGTAATATGTTTTGAATACTTAATGTCGAACTCCCGTATCATTTTGTTGTAATATGCTTTTGTTGTAATATGTTTTGAATACTTTATGTCGAACTCCCGTATCATTTTGTTGTAATATGCTTTTGTTGTAATATATTTTGAATACTTAATGTCAAACACCAACAGATGTCTCCTGAACATTGCAAGTTCTAAGTAGGACTGCCCAGAACTATGGCAGTCCATCGTGAATGAAGGACTGCTAGAGAACTCGGCAGTCCAAGTTAGAACTTACTGTAAACAAGGACTGCCCAGGAAACTGGGCAGTCCTTGTTCACAACAAGTGTAAACGTGGACTGCCCAGTTCTCTGGCAGTCCTTCATTCATGATGGACTGCCAGAGAACTGGGCAGTCCTACCTAGAACTTGCTGTGAACAAGGACTGCCCATAAAACTGGGCAGTCCTTGTTCACAGCAAGTTCTAACTAGGACTGCCCAGTTTCCTGGCAGTCCTTCATTCACGATGGACTGTCAGAGTTCTGGACAGTCCTACTTAGAACTTGTTGTGAACAAGGACTGTCCAGGAAACTGGACAGTCCTTGTTTACAGCAAGTTTAAACCTGGACTGCCCAGTTCTCTGGTAGTCCTTCATTCACGATGGACTGCCAGAGTTCTGGGCAGTCCTGGTAAGAACTTGCTGTGAACAAGGACTGCCCAGTTTCCTGGGCAGTCCTTGTTCACAGCAAGTTTAAATAGTCATACTCAAATATAAATGTGATACTCAACTGTAAATGTGATACTCAAATGTCATACCAAAGGACATAAACTTCCTTCTTCTTCTTTACAAAATGATGTAAAATAGTGTATCTGAGTAGGACCAAAGATATAAATATTTCTTTTTACAACCACATTCTTCGGTATCAAAATGTGACAAAACTATCGGTGTAGGACCAAAGAAATATTTATCCTTCTTTCTAGTTACAAAATATGACAAAACTATCGGTGTAGGACCCACTATCAGTCAATCAATACATCGTAGTGGTCTTTCGGCACCACGTAGTTTGTTTTCTTCTTGTAGCCATTGATCGCATCGGTATAGTGCGTCGTCCAAGCGATCGATTCTTCCAGAGCATGTTTATACCAGACTGGATCAGGGGGGAATAGGACTGTGCCCGATCAACCGCGGGATGACGAAGTGATTATCATCAAGTCCAATGGCATATAGAGTGGACATAGTGTAGTCTGCCGGAGGAGCAGTCATTGGGAAGAAAGTGTTGTTACTTCTCTTCAACAGAACGATAATTGGGATCTTGTACCTGTAAGCGAATACAAATGCAGTATAAGTATTTATCAAACTTTTCACGTTAGTAAGAATGTGTCGGTATATTGTACCTGTTAGCGAATAAATATGCAGCAGAAGGAATATCCATGTAATGTTCCTCTCCAGTAGTCTGATCGGCGCACGGAATGCTTGTCAACAATTCTCCAACTATATCTGGGCTTAGTAATTTGCTGTAGAAGGGAAGATGAGACTCCAACTCCTCGTACAGCTCTGCTCTAACATGCCTCTATCCGTCTTTAACGGAGTAGCCTAGATGTCTTGCAAGGGCGTGGTACCCACAATGTCCATCTTTAGGCACATCTTCAATAGACCAAATGTACTCCCGTATTGCAGGATTAAATATATGAATGTACATGTCGAATGCGACACCAACTCTTGTTTTCTGTTTCTTCCGTTGAATAGGAAGCTTGTCATTCCTCTTTGGACAAACGAACCTTTACATGCTTCTTTCAATATGCTCAAATAATGATAGTTCTCTTCTAGTAGACTCAAGCTTCTTCTTCTATGTTCTTGTAAGTCTTCTTGGTGGTCTACCCTTCGGGGCAACGACAACAAATGGCTCCTGCACATGACTGCTTGCCGGGTGGGCAAGTTCTTGAATTTTACGTTCAATAGACTTCCTCTCAGGTTCTAGTGCAGCACATCATCTTGCATAAAGAAGTTTAACTTCTGGCAAGGAAAAGAAATCGTTGTGACTGTCCACCGTAGGCATAACTGACAATTGTCTCCAACGTTGATCAACGACCACTACTGGAATAGGTTTGCCTTGACGTCGATATTCGTTGATCTCATGAGCACAAGGAAGGCCGAGAGAATGTCGATGTGTACAACCACATTCTTCGGTATCAACACCAACTGAATTTGCCCGAGCAATCTCATCAAATATAAACCCCAAAGCATAGTGAGACAATACATAGATTAAATCAGACAAAAGCTTCTCTTTCCTATGTTCGTACTTTACAATATTCAGGCTCATCTGAAATGAAGCCTTGATCTCGTTCACCGTCGAGTTGGTCATTAGATTAATCGACTGCCAAACTGACACAAAACTGCCGACCGATGAACGTATATATTTTTTCAGTTTTGAGTGTGAACCTTCGCCACAGTTTGTAGTAGTCGTGCCATAATGCTTCACCTTATTCGTCCATGCTAAGACGAAATCTTCTTTAAATGGATCAACCCATGTGTCTTTGACATAAGATATACATGGCTTGTTGCTACTTTTCCACTTCTCTTTGAACTCCAACCACGCTTTGTCAAAAGCGTCTACAGTACTTGCTCGCCAAACAAGGCCCCAATCGTCGTAGAATTTTGTGAAGCGGTCCATATCAAGTTTGCCGTCTACTTTTTCAAACCTGCTCTTGCATTGTGCTTGAATATTTCGATTAATATGCCATGTACATAGTAGTCTACGAGCATGAGGAAATACGATATCTATAGCATTCATCAATGCATATTCTCAATCGGTGACAAAAACAGACGGCTCTTTGTGTCCAGTGTAAAGTGTCTTCAATTTATTCAATGCCCATGTATAGTCATCTACTGTTTCATTCTTCAAGAAACAAAATGCAACTGAAAATGATTTACCCGTTGACGTGAAGCCGACAATGTGGAAAAGTGGCATCTTGAATTTGTTAGTCTTGTACGTGCAATCAGCCACCAAGACATCGGCAAAGGACCGTGCCAAATGCGTACACTCCGGATGCGCCCAAAACATAGAAGTAATTTTATTAGACGGCGGATGTCTTCTATGGTAGTCCACATAGTGATTGTCGGCAAGTAACTTCAAAACTTGTTGCATCGTTATTCTTCCTCTTAGGGTATTTGTCCTCGATCTCGAGAGTGCATTGTAGATTGTCCTCATTGTTGACTTGTTCTGTTCATTCTTCTGGCGCACCGCGGAATAAATTTGCTTCGGGTCAACTCCGGAGCAGGACAATTCTTCAACTAACTTCTTCTCCTGTTCGTTCAACCTTCCGGCATAGGGATGACCGGTAAGTGTCTCTGCCACCGTATGATTGTGGATCCCATTTCTGACATCAACTGTCCACTTTCCATCATTTCTTGAGACAAGCACAATCTTGAAAGGACAACCACACTTTCTGGACCCTACCGCCTTCTCCGGGACTTTTTTTCGGGCACATTCTTCTTTCCTTCGATGAAGCCTAAATGTCCCACCCCTTTCGCATCCAAGATCAGCAGTTTTACGACACGACGGGCCTCGTAATGACCTTGAAATGACAAGGACTGTGTTTGCTTGCCTTCCAACTTGTCTGCACTATTTTAATGCTTCTTCATAAGATTCAAATGTGACATCCGTTGAGAATATATTACTGAAGTCAATGGAAATAGGAGGTGGTGTGCCCTACATTTAATTTCAAAAAAAAATTTGCAATATCAACAACTTCAAGACTGTCAAGAAAAATTGTCATTCCTTCAGGTCTGTACAACAGGACTACCAGACATTCTGGCAGTCCATCGTATTTTATAGACTGCCAGAAAGTCTGGCAGTCCTGTTTTGTACTAGTTCTACACATAGACTGCCGAGTTTTGTAGCAGTCCTTCGTGTGTTTATAGACTGCCAGAAAGTCTGGCAGTCCTATTTAACACTAGTTCTACACATAGACTGCCGAGTTATGTGGCAGTACTACGTGTTTTATGGACTGCCGGAAAGTCTG
The DNA here is from genome assembly GCA_029216955.1 of Iris pallida. Classification (NCBI taxonomy): domain Eukaryota; kingdom Viridiplantae; phylum Streptophyta; class Magnoliopsida; order Asparagales; family Iridaceae; genus Iris; species Iris pallida. The sequence goes on along the minus strand of JANAVB010027397.1, from coordinate 21,328,416 downwards.
ACAGTCCAACTGTACAGTATTTCTACATGTAGACTGCCGCATAATTTGGCAGTCCTCGTTACTTCTTGGACTGCCATGTTTTGCGGCAGTCCTATTTTACACTAGTTCTACAAATAGACTGCCGCGTAATATGGTAATCCTTTGTGTTCTATAGACTGCCAGAAAGTCTGGCAGTCCTGTTGTACAGTCGAATGCGTATTTCGTCGGTCGGAAATTTACCGAGAGTTATTCGGGTGTTTTGTCGTGTTCTTCGGAAGATCTGGGTTCCTCGATTGATAGACGTGATGATCCACTTTCTTCCATAATTTCTACATTGGGACAAAATATAATATTACTTAAAAAAACAAATAACCTCAAAAATTTTGTCGTTTAGCTGACGTTATCGTACCGAATATTCTAAGAATCTTTCTTGGGGAATCTTCTAGGGTTTGGAGAAATGTGGGGTTGAAAAAGAAGTGGGGACCAGAACTAGGATTTGGAGAAGAAAGAGGGAGAGAAAATGGAGAGTGAGGAAGAAGAAAAAAAAATTAAGAGTTATCTTTTATACCTACCACTTGGATAGCCCTGAGTAATTTTTTCAGTGGCAAACTTGTAAATAATAAAAAACTATCACTTGGACAGCCCCGATCAAAAAAAGCTGTGCCCTTATAATTAGCCTTTTTTTTTTGTGCAGTTGCTTTACTCGTACCAGCGGTCAGAAGCTCCTGAATCAACCATCCAAGACCAAATCATACCAAGGCGCAGGACTACCTACAGTTTTGTTAGTATGAAACATGACAAGGAGCAAACAACATATATTCGTTTGTTGCTACTAACACAGTAAATGCAAGAAACTATTCGAAACAATCAATCATTTGTGACCAGTAGACATACCACATGATGATAAATGTCTACCGAGAAAATTTCCAAAAAAAAGTCTCACATGTGTCGATAATAAATTATAGGAAAAAGAAAAGTATATTCAAGATTTCAAAAGGAAAATTATGAGGCAATCGACATGAGACCGAGTGCAGAACTTAGCTTAAACCACAAGTTGGTACCACGGAGCAACGAACTTAGACCCCGTTTCGTTCACTGTAATGTAATCGTAATCGCAATGTAATCAAATAATTTTTTTTTCTTCATTTGATTATATTGCAATTACGATGACATTATAGTGTACCAAACGAGGCCTTAGCTTGACGTTGGTACCATGGAGCAACGAACGATATGAGATACAGAAGGCTCTGCTAATATCAAAGTAAACACTCCACCTCAACTTTTCACTAATCAGGAAGCTTCACCTTTAATTTCTCTATTATATATTTTCGTTGAGAATCAACATACAGGAGCAATCCAAAACAATTGATAGTGCCATGCTACAAAGTGGTAAGCCCCTCTATAAATCGTGATGTTTTCGTATATCCGAAGAAAATGAAAATTAAGTAGTCCTTACTTGGTATGGGATATAAAAGAATGAACAGTCGATTGGGAAGAAAAGAAAGAAGAAACGGGGGCAACTAGAATGGCATAAAATTATGTGAACAAATAATCTATTCCAGGTATGTGTATCGTCGATGCACTCTTGATTTGCTTCATTTCCATGCAACAGAGTCGATCTCGTCCCTGGCTGACTTGTACAGCTCAAGTCTTCGAGCTATGGCCTCCCTCTTTTCCATCAGAGCAGGGTCCTCATCTAACATTGCACTAAGTTGCTTCTTCTGCAACATAGAAGAAAAAACCTGATCAGATGCGTAATCAACAAATTAGATTGTAGCTGCTTTGTTAGATTGTAGCTGCGTGCAAAACAGACTTGATATTTTACAAGTTTCAGAAGCTGCGGGGAAAGAAATTGCCATTTTCCAAATTGGTAAAAAAAAAAAACAGAAGTAGAACACTCAGTACACAATACGGGCACAAGGCTAATATTTGTCCTCGTTATCATCAACTTCAAAATGATTCCAAGTAACATGCACTTGGCTATGGTACACAGTTCTAACTCTAGAGTCGAGAGGACACCATAGAACCAGCGATCGAATATTTACAAGTAGCCCAAGTTGATTTCAACCACCTAAGTCGGAAGAGAGGGCCTCTCGAGCTAACCTAAATATTGATACACAAACAAAGTCTAGGAAGAACATCAAAGCTAAAGCTCAACTTAGCTAGGACTAAAATTCCAGTATATGCTTATGCCAAAAGAGAGTCTAGCAATGAGGGAAATGGTATGGTTTGATTTAGGAATTATATTCTCAGAAGCATAATACAAGAAATGTTAAAGCCAATACAAAACAATAAGGTGTGAGAATAATCTATTTTACCGGAAGCCTGTCTTATTATGTATTGCAGCCTACAAAGTTCTACAAAGAACAAATTTTAATTAAAATATATTAAATATTTAAACTAACTACATGGTATTATCTAAACATATATCCAAAGTTCTACAAAGAACAAATTTTAATTAAAATATATTCAATATTTAGACTAACTACATGGTATTATCTAATATATATCCAAAGTTCTAATTTAATTTTTCTAACATTTTTTATGCATGTGCACATTATATATATATATATATATATATATATATATATAGAGAGAGAGAGAGAGAGAGAGAGAGAGAGAGAGAGAGAGAAGAGAGAGAGAGAGAGAGAGAATATATATATATATATATATATATATATATATATATATATATAAAATATATATATATATATATATATATATATATATATAAAATATAGAGAGAGAGAGAGAGAGAATATATATATATATATATATATAGAGAGAGAGAGAGAGAGACGCATGGTTCATTCATCCTACATAGACACGAATGCCGCCATGAATCCTGACAGTGCCTAAGATAGAAACATGTGATAATACTGAAGACAGATACCAAGCAGAACAATGGCTTAGAATGGGAACAAAATATATACCTCTCTTGCACCAACTTGGGCATAGAAACGATTTAGCAGTGACCTCTTAGCCTCTCGGACCTGACAATGGACAACGGCCTTGGGAATAGTATTCTTCAATGTATCGCATACCATCCCCACATAAGCCGTCACATTAGATGCTGGATATAAATCAACATTAAGCCACATAAGCAGTATGATGTGTCATCAACTGAACACTGATGCATATAACTTAGTTACAGTTAGCTCACCAATCCTCCTGAGGTGATTATCCTGGTATCTATCCATGGCTGGGGCTTTGGAATCTGAACCTTTATCCGGTTCAGTAGGAAGTTTCCGGAAAAACTCCACTGTAAGGTAACTTGACTCCATTTCTACCAGACGAAGTACTGTTTTCCGGCTATCGTCACGGAATCTTTCCAAAGCTTCATTTGATGCAGCTGCTATGTCAGCTTGGAGTGTGGGGAAGCGCTTTAATTCCTATAAAATTTAGTTAACCGTTATCAGAATTCATGACTCATTCATAATAGATTCATGTGCCTATGATTGGTTTGAAGAAAATGCATTCAAATGCAGGTACAACATAAATTAGGCACAACATAAAATTGGGTATAACAGCAACAAAAACATCATTAAAATGGGAAGAATAAACTTATCATATGAGTATCCGTTTCAGGTGCGACTCCTTCTGCATATGATACACTATGTTCTCTAGATGTAAGACATGTCTAATATTCAGAGCCAAACGATAGGGAAATGCCTTCAGATATATTGGGCACCATTGGACACAGAGGTAGTCGGGTCACACAGAGGTAGTTGGATGAATACAACAATAGGCTACAGCACATCTGTTTATAACATTAAAAGTCCCTACTACCTGCACCAAAACTCTAGAGTGTTCGTGAGGCATGTATATATTTATATTCAACACACCCCCGCACTCCGAAGAGCCATTCTATGGGAGCTGGATTCATGCAGCAGTACAAACTTTAAAACCCACCTAAAAAGTGCTCCAGAGAGATTGAAACTGGGTTGCTCCAATACCATGTTAAAGTCCCTACCGCTTGCACCAAAACTCTCGAGTGCGGGTGAATGATGAGGGTTATATATTTATATTCAACAATAACATTTAATGACCCTCCTTACAAAAGATAGACAATTCTGCACAAGATAATAGCCAAGACAATAATCAAAACCCTTGGGTATTCCGATTACTTAAATACTAAATTTATTGGTTAGTCCCCAGCTTACCTAGAACTTAATGTTTTATCAACGGCCTGACGGACACAACTACTGCAACAGGATCAAGTACTCCTGCCTATATGTTGCACAAAGGAACTACAAGGGGAAAAACTCGTACCAACAGAGAAGAAACATCGAAACTGGATGAAAATCCCAAAACCAGATTTCGGGCGTCCAGAATTGAGTGCATCCAGTTATGTCCGGTTTTTATGTTGTGCGGAATACAAACCGAAAATCTTGTTATGATAACCGGATTTCCAATTTCGCAGGTCTGAAGGGTATCTATAGGATCCTAAGGATTGTAATGCACTGAATGTAAAAGTTCACAATATAAAACATTATTTTATTGACCTCAAACCTTCCTCTTCATGTTATACAATTTTTCTTTTTATTTAACTAAAATGTTATCAAAGCATGGTGACTCATATTCCTCTTCCTCTCCGAACAAACTTTGACGGGTTTTTCACTTGGAACCTAGATTATTCCTCCACAAAGCGGTTTTTTCATAATAACTAATTCTAGATGGTCCAAAGTCCACTAGAAGTCCCTGGTCTTCCACTCAATATCCTCCAAACTCAGAGAATCTGTGACTAGATCTAAATCTTCAAATTACCACATGATCACATGCTAAGAAGTACTTGGAGAAGTCTTGGTCCGCTTGGTTGTACAGCTATCGAAAAGAGAAGGTACATACACCAAGAGAAAGAACACAAAAAAAGTAAAACGGTAACAAGGACAAGTTGAAGTGTAGTCATAATGGGAAGATGAGACACAAGAGAAACACTTTCTGGACGGTAATCAGGAAACCATAATGGTTTTTGTAGTTGAAGAAGATTAATACTACCCAACCGTGTACAAGGAACATCACAAGAACATAATTACCTACCTATGTTGCACAGCTACTCCTACAGACGACCGTATCCATATCCACATCTGACCTTATCCGACAAGACACTTTGACACTCATGTAGGTAATGGCTCCCTATGTCTAGCTCCAATGAGACGCAAAGCATGATTGAAAGTCAAGGTCATGTCAAACATATTTGAAATACGAGAAACTAGAAACTAGTATTTCTTTGTATCAAATCCTTTGTCGAACTTTCTGGAACCTAGTAGTTACTAGCCAACCATCCATAATATCGATGTTATTAATATCTGAAGTATAAAATATATATACGTATATGTTTTCATGTGTATATATAATTGTATCTATACCGTAATGTATCCTAAGTTTTTTCTAAAACTATCGTATTTTGAATCCATGTCCATGTCTATGCAACCTAGTCACCAACTAATCCACAACAAAAAATGTCCGTAGTGGAGATTGATAACCTTAAACACCGCCTCAGTCAGTACAAGGCTTCTACTTCTCCAACAGCCTTTGAGCATGGCTGTTAGGTTTCTACTTCTCCAACTAAGTTTCCTGTCAGAACTTTCCTTCGACTACCAAACTTTTTATTATAACTATTTTCTATGGTAACTTTCCTCCCAAGAGTTTTCCAGTAACAAGTAGTTACAGAGATTTATTTCTTGCTTGAATTACTCTGATCACGGCTATTCTATAACTTCATCAACTTTATATCTAAAGTCATCCATACGAACCAAACCCCAGTCTAGTAATCTTCATTCAAAAGTTGGTCCAGCTTGTTGCCATGATTAGGAGTCAACTATATCAAACTTTAAACTGAAAAGACACCTAATATAGACACCTCCAATTGAAAAGACACTACTTAATATAGACACCTCCAATATAAGTATTAGCAAAGATCGGACATTTGATAAGTCTCATTCCCAGGAGAAGGAACACACATCAGTCAGAAATAAATTAATCCTGAACAATGATGATATTATCCATTGTGCTTCGTCCGGGAAAGAAACTACTTTGGGTGGGAGATACAATCCGCTTCAGGGTAGGCCTGATCCTATTGACTATCGCCTTTGTTACAAACTTACAATCTTATAAATGACATTGCACAAGAAGATAGGACGAAAGACGGAAATTCACTCTGAATGATCTGGTCCAAGAGCTGGAAGACAAACAGAAGCTCAAGACTGAGAAGCATCCTAGTCCGTACCATATTGTATGGGTGTTGAAGAGGAGAACAAGGATGAAGCTGCTTACCTGACTACTATGCCAAAAATCAAGTAATGACCCTCTAAATAGACTTAATATTTTTAATCACAATATTAGAATTTTAATCCTAGCAATAATAACTGAAGTATGACACTTCTCCAAGTAGAGGTTAAATGTGGAGTAATTGCAGGAAGGCCTCTAACATCTGCCTGTATAATATGAAGTCCCTTGCTGTTATTTTCTCATCAGTGTACTTCTTGTCACCAGCCAGCAATAATTAAGTTCATAATGGATTAGAGTAGATTAGCAGAATGGCAGGTCAAGGTTGTGCCACTGTTGCCACAATCACCGTATCATGGTTTTTCATCATTTGGCCAACCAGAATGATATCCATTTTCTCTGCATAATACATACTAACCTTCTCTCCCCCTATCACCGTCCTTCATCCTACCAAAATCATCATATCCCCTACCATCTCCCCCTTTCTCCCCATAAAGCTGTCACACTTAGTCTACCCTAACCTTGGCATGTCATTCTTTCTCCACAAAACTGAGTCTCTGACACGTCATAAACCGATCTTATGATGAAACTATCCATATAGATATGGCTTTTGGCTTTAATTCCCTATAACCTTAATGAATAATTTTTCTTTTGGTAATCATTATCCCTTTTTGGCCCCCTACATAGCTGTCCATCCCTACCACAATCACTGTATCCCTCCATTTGTTCATAAAACCATACCAGTTAACCTACCCTAACCTCCAAATTGGATCCTAACCTTACACCAGTATGCTTATATTTTTTTTCCTTTATATGAAAGTATACATTAATATACAATAATACTTAAAAGTGATTGGAGCTGATTGGGAAAAACAATCTACCACTAAACAGAATGCCAACATTTTATATATTTGGTCAATAGCACCATTGAAACGAGAAATTAAAAACAGTCGGTCTGAACCTATATATTTATGCGTAAGCCAGAAATATATCTCATAATATTTCCAAAGATGAAATCCAGATTAAGGACCAAATATGGAAATATAACATAGATCTAAAGTTACGTGGCTTACAGTATGCTTCTTTATGACCATTTAGATACCATCAGCCCGTTGAGGTTCATGGATCCTACAATTTCGATACAAATATTACAGTAGTTCATCTTTTCAACCAGTTCATCAAGTCTTCCAACATATTGCATAATGCAACAGTATTGCCTTGATAACGACATAATGGCATACCACATCCTCTTCTATCTGAATGATGTGCTCTAGAACCTCAATCATATTCACTTCCTCAAGCTTTAAGAGTCCTGAATATTTCTTTAGTGGGTATGAATATTCACTTCCTCAGCTTTAAGGGTCCTGAATATTTCTTTAGTGGGTATGAAAGAACCAAGGCTTGGTATCTTATGATACCAATCGCCTCGTTGAGATTACAAGTCTTCCATGTTTTCATCAAGATATGGGTCCACACTAGATCATTTACTCGGCTTATGGTTTCCTTATCTGTTGTATATATAAACTCTGGCATCCACAAATAAAGTAAATCTATTGAACCATTCTTTAAATATGGTATCAGAGTAACCCAAGTTCAGTCCCTCTAGAACACATTCTAAGTGGATTTTACAAACAAAATCAACCTCTATCCAAAAATGGGCCTTTGACTTGTGAAGGCGCATTTGACGTCTCAACCCAAAATGGGACTTCGACCTGCGGGGTCGTGTTGAAACATGGCTATGACATCATGTAAAGAGTACCTGCCGCTGCCCCAACTCGAGTGTTTTTTTGTTTTTATGTAACAAGTTGGGCATGCATGATATATATGCTCCAGCTTGAGGGGCATATTAGTAGTGGCTGACCAAACTAGGTATAGCCCATTCATTGGGTTTTCTTATTGGGCTTTAGGGTTTTCTTGCATGTTGTATATATATAAATAAAATAAAATAAAAATGAAGTAAGGCTATTTTAACCATTCTCTTGATACTTTCTGGTTTTCATATTATAATAGAGGTGGCGTCAATTGAGGACAAGATGAGAGAAAATCAACTTAGGAGGTTTGGGCATGTACAACACAGACCAGTAGATACTCCTATAAGGAGGAGCAATAATATAGAAATATGTTGTTGTTGTCATATTCTAAATAGACAAATCTAGTTCGCAACTTAGAACACAAACCCAAAGACAATTTTTTGTACTCTTTTCGTGGTTCACCTTTATAACCTGAATACTGAACACCTACTTATGCTATGAGGTAATACGTCGATAGTATATATAAAAAACCAAGCATTACCCAACCCCAACCCTGTGCAACCCACTATGTTGCAAGTTACGTTTTCCTAAGAGTATAATAAATGTTTTCATTCTCCTGTTGAATGTTGTCTCCAATGGCAAAACATTAATTTTTTTTGCCTGATGAATACAGTTTACTGTATCTAAGCATTGGCCCATACAAAGATTCAAGGTAGTTGAGGTCAATAATATGTATAGTAATGGGGCTTTGATGTAGCATAGGACTAGATTGAGAATGCACCACAAAAGAAAAGATTAATTCTATTGTGAACATATTATCAAGCCCTAGTTTGTTGGTACCAAATTTCTAGATGAGACAGCTGAAAGATAGAGCGCATTGCCATAGAACTCCAAAAGGCCAACTGAAAGGTGGGTATGCATACATTTCACTGTACATGTACTTAAATTTAATGGATGATTGAATCTAAAGAAACAGTGTCCAAGTTTCCTTATAGATTAAAAAGAATCAACATAAATAGGTAAGATGATAATAAAAGCTAAGAGATTGAACTAACCCTTTTGAATGGTCCATTTTTGTGAATTGAAGATGTAACACTTCAAGTATGTACTAGATGTCATAATTCATAAATTACCAAAGATGATTTGTGTAATTACACTAATGGCTGTTCTTTCAAGCAGCTTTCTAAACTATAAAGCTTACTGATACTGGTCATAACAGCTATGGGTCTTCCAATCTTGCATCATTTCAGACTAGTGAAAACTTAATACAAATAACTCTCCTAGTTCAAAAAATATATTTAAGAGAAAATAGCATGCCACCATGAAGTAAAATTTAACTCGAGTGATGGAACAAATAAACAATTTATTATAATAAATAACAAATGCACTCATTAAAATAGGAAATACATTTTATCTTAATTACTGGCCACATAGCATCCAACTAACCTCTGTTTCTCCAATAGACTTCCTAACAAGTTCCTTCAACACGAAGTGCACCTAAAAAGATAAACCCAAAATATCAAAGAATGATTTTTCACCATCATACTAATAAACCAATCATGAGGGTTATCAAATAATTCTATAATGAAGAGTCCATTAATATGCCAAAAGGATGAAACGTCGATATTTCTACCACTGGAAGGCATGGCAAACTGGTACGACATGAGGGATCAAATGATGAATTTCCACCAGCAAAGAAGATAAAAAGGCGAAGAATAGACTAAAAGTAAACCAATAAAGATATGGAAAGTGAAATAATTTCCAAAAACATTTTTCAAGTTTCAACATACATGGAAATGGAAAAATATCAAGTCATCTCATACATCTCTTGTTAGCAGCTGACACCAATGAACCACAAGACACTACACATCACTGGTGACAATCTTACCCATTTGCAGTCATTTTTAGAATAAAACTCTACCCATTTGCAAGTTGGCATCGTATATCTACAAAATCATTATTTTAATCATTTTTGTTAAGTACAAATCATGCTTTTTATCTGACTTTTGTACTTTCCTCGGTGGTTCACTTAAACAGGATTGAGCATATCTCGGTCCAAAACTGAAAACCTACAAAACCGATATAAGCTATTCTGTTCAGTTTTCCAATTTAGGTTCGGTTTCCGATTTTGGCTATGGAAAATTTCGATTATTCGATCGGTTTCAAGCTTTGAAAACTGAACCGAATTACAATTACTTATCAACCTTTGGCCCTATATATATATATATATATATATATATATATATATATATATATATATATATATATATATCACGTCCCCCACTTTCTCGGTCCTTATTCAGGGCATCCCCTATGGGTACTTCCAGAGTAATCGTGGGCTTCGGCAAGGCGACCCCCTGTCCCCTTACCTGTTCACGATTGTTATGGAATACTTCACTTGCCTGATGGACTTAGCTGCACACCGAGGGAGGCTGGTCCCACTGTTCCGGAGGGTGGATCCCCCTGTCACCCACCTCATTTATGCTGATGATCTCTTGGTATTTATCCGGCCTTCGATGGAGGGTATGCAGACGCTTGCAGAGATTATGGGAGAGTTACATTCTTTATCGGGACTTCAGCTGAACAGGGAGAAGAGCCGGGTGTACTTTAGCTCATCATGTCCCCAGAAGGAGGAGCGGGCTTACGTGCTGGGTATCGAGAGGAGTGATCTTCCGGTGCGCTATTTAGGAATACCCCTCACGGTCAACTATGCGCGGGATCATGACTGCCATAGTTTGGTGGAGTTCGTCCAGAGGAGAGTGGAAGGTTGGCAAGCCTCGGGATTGTCTTTTGGCGGTCGCATTGAGCTGGTTCGGTCAGTGATTACAGCTGTTGCTCATTTCTGGCTACAATCCATCCTCCTTCCTATCGCTACTGTTAGGAAAGTGGAACGGATTTGTGCAGATTTTATTTGGAGAGGGGGTATGCATGCGATCTCTTGGGATCAGCTCTGCCGTCCCAGGAAGGAGGGAGGAGTGGGAATTCAGCATCTGCTGGAGATTCGGGAGGCCTCCGCGCTGAAGCTGGCATGAAAATTCTTAAATGGGGGGTCTCTTTGGGCTACCTGGATGCATAGCAGATATGTGAAGCAGGACAATTTTTGGACGTGTACTACTGACAATAATCATTCCGTCACGTTCAAGACTGTCCTGAGACACAGGGGGTTACTCAAGTCTGCTATCAGGAAGGTAATGAAGGATGGGTCTGGTACGGACCTCTGGCGTGATCCCTGGATAGATCGGAGCTCGTTATTGGACATCAGGGGGGCTCAGACTTACCAGAAGGACAGGCGGGGACTGAAGTGTAGTCGGATCATTCGCGATGGAGGGTGGAGGCCGGAGCTTTATCGTTTCACCATGGAGCTGGGAGAGATCATTAGCACTGTCGCCATTGATCCGGACCTGCCTGCAAATCGGTGGATTTGGGTGCCGTCTGGTGCGCCCCCGGGTTCTGGGGAGTTCCAATTCAGGAGTTGCTACAATCTCGTCAGACGCACTTTCCCTCCGAGTCCTGACTACGACTTTGTGTGGTGCAAGGGCCTGGCAAGGAAGATGCAGCTCTGTCTTTACAAGCTCCTATTGGGTTGCCTTCTTACTCGTGATCGGCTGAGTTCTTTTGGAGTGCCGGTCCCGGATCCCAAGTGTGTGTTATGTGGGGTGGAGCTAGAATCTGTCCGCCACATCTTCTTTGAGTGTGACCTGGCTTGGCAGATATGGAAGGAGCAAAGTAGAATTTTGGGAGACTGTGACTCCGGGAAGAGTTCTGGGGACATCATTACGATGATCCGAGGTAGTAGGGGTCGAGGGGAGGACTGGTTCCGGACTGCCAGGGTTCGTCTGGCTGCTTCGGTATGGCATGTCTGGCGGGAACAAAACCGTCGAATATTCGAGGGACTGGTTACACCTCTTGTGGGCTTGCTTCATAACATCGAATTTGATGTAAATGTTATGAGGTCTTGAAGTGGGAGTCCCCACTTTGATTGTATGTTGTAAGATTACTGTTTACTTTGGAATAAAATTTACCCTTTTCCAAAAAAAAAAAAAAAAATATATATATATATATATATATATATATATATATATATATATATATATATATATATTCTGGAAAGGTATTTTGAATTTTGATTTGTGGCATAGGCTTGTAGCTGTGTTGAATAATGGTATTTATTTGGTTTTTATTACATTTCTATATTTTGTTAGTTTATCTACACTTTGACTGTCATATTTTGTTGTAAAATTTGACTGAAAAATTTTGTTATGAAAAAATTACTGTAAATCCTATACTGGCCCATTATGCAAAGGGACCGTCAAAACCAAATTAACCCTTAGTCCGGCCTAGTATGCAAAAAACGGATTAACCGAATCGAACTGTTTTGGTTAGGTTCAATTCGTTTTTACAAAACTACAGTTCGGTTCGGTTTTCAATAAAACGGTTCGGTTGAAGTTTTGTTTTCATAACATTTTGTTCGGTTGAAACAAAGACCGAATGCTCACCCCTACACTTAGATCTTCATGTCCTTTAAATGAGATCTTTATATAATGTTAGCCCCTCCTCTTGTCGGCATCCCTTATATAATGTTATGCCCATACCATCATACATTGTGCTTCTTGTGAACTCTCAATGATAACTCATTTTTCATGACTACAGAAAACATACACCTGAAAAACATTCAACATACCTCTATATACTATAGCTTGCCTGCATGACAGTACATAAATATGCCTCCACATTTAATAAACATTAAGTGCTTTCTAAAAGAGTCAGAAGAGGATTGGGGTTGTTCTCTTATGGCACTGGTTTGCTCTATCTGAGAAGAGAGGAAAAAAAGTCTTTTCTTTTCAAATAAAGCGGGAAGATGCCTTCTTTATGAAAAATGACATTTTCTCTTGCTTCTTCTGATATTTATGCATATATATATATTGAGAAACTAAAAAAACGATGGCTGCTCACCCGACAATCCATTCTTTCCGGATGGGTAGTCTTTATCTTTTATCTGGCAGTGCTCTTTGCATGTTGTTGTGTTTCCGCTCAGATGTTTGTTTAGCAAGTTCGAAATATCGATATTGGAAGCGGCTTTGGACCCTTCCTATCAGTATTTGTGGTTTTGGCAGTTTCATATTGCACTATTGTGTTCTCTATTTTGGAAAGCCAAAAATAATAATAATAAGTCCTTTAGAAAAGCTAAAAAATATATTTGATACATTTAGACATAATTTTATATATTATATGTTTGTAATTAGTTTTAAAGGGAACAATATTCAGTGCAACTACAATAAATAGTTATGTGAAAGAATATTAATATGGATGAATCTTGTGAATTTATAGATATACAACTTTAACAAATAGTAATGGTTAGAGTTTATCAATAATGAATTATATTGATACATTGTAACATTGTCGGTCTTTGGAACAACTCGGTAGAACTGAATCATTGTGTTAGACACTATTTTTTCATTCTTATCTTTTTTGTTTAATTTTTCTTTGCTGATTTGGATTGGAAAGAGACCCAGTTTAGGTATTGGTCAAAATCGGTTGTAGTCGATATCGTATCGGGACATAGCAAAATTGTATTGATATCGGTCGTATCATATCATATTGATATCGATAGACACGATTTTGTGTTTCATTATCTTAATAAAAACACCTAGAGCTAGGACCACTGTGATCCCATCTGTCTTTGTAAAGAAATCCTTTATATATGCAAAGTGATTCTAACCTCACTTCTTATCTCTTCTGAGAGGATATCCGGTTGTCAATTACCCTACTCAATTGCTTGAGATTTAACAATAACTATATAAAGGAATCACAAGTCAAACAAAGAATTTGAAGAGGAGGTATGACCTTCTCCTCGATAACAAGCCTAAATCTTAATTAAAAGTAATAACGAAATCCAAAATTCTTCAAACCTCGTAGCCTCCCATCGTATAGGAGTTAAAAGGAACTCAATTCCTAAACCGGATACATTCTTAAAGAAGCAAATGTACGGGCAGTTGATAAAAGGAATCCAATTCTATGAAAACAAGCCTAAATCTTAACTAAAAGCAATAACAAAATCCAATATGATGTCCAAAGAATAGATGAGATGTCCAAAGAAATTTCTCCACCGCACATTTTGGCAAAAATATTTCCTTCCTACTCTTCCACAAAATAAATATAAGCTTAAAAAATTTGCTTGCCGAAGGAACTGATAAAAGCTGATCAACTTCAATAAATTTCAGATTCTCCAAATTTCTAATAAATAAAATATTGGTTTGATTTACACCAACAATCAAAAGAATTTTCATTTTGCTTTACCTCCAAATTTTACTTCGTTTTCTTTTTACCCATCAAAAACATTAGATACTTCTAAGTGTTCATCCTTTCCAAATATCTTCCAAACAATTATTTTTAGTCACTTGGAAGTTTATTATAAATAAGTAGTGGCACAATAGTTTTGCATTACCATTTCTGTAACTGCCTTAGTCATTGGACTCAAACCGCAGAGCATAGCAATAAAAATGGATATCATCTTCGAAGCCAATCGAAACACCATCTTTATTCGAAGAGTGGATATGCTCCCAAAACCTTCTGAAGTTGTTGGAATTGTCTCCTGAGACCCTCAATCTCGACATCTTGTAGACCCTGTTCACAAAGTATAGCACCTCACCAACGCCCATAATTTCTCACTAATCCTTTGTTGCTTCACAGAGAACAAAATTATTGATCTTGCTTTAGCACCAAGTAATACAAAATGGATATTGGGTTAACTAAATTATTTGGACACGGCAAAATGGTTTTTGTGCTCGTTTCATATGTATCCTTGTTTGTATCATGCCAACATCATCTTGATCCGAAGAGTGGTGCTCCCAAAACCTTCTGAAGTTGTTGGAATTGTCTCCTGAGACCGTCAATCGACATCTTCTGGACCCGTTCACAAAGTAGAGCACTTCGCCACGCCCACAATAATTCATTGATCCTTTGTCGCTTCACAGAGAACAAAATTATTGATCTTGCTTTAGCACCAACTAATACAAAATTGATATAGGGTTAACTGAATTGTTTGGACAGCAAAATGGTCTCCGAACCCGTATAGTATCTATATCATTGTCCGTATCATGCCAACATAGTTGACTGCTTATGTACCTATCTGAAAATGTTTGTATCTCGTATCGTGTTCTTAACTGTATCCATATTGCAATTAAGAAATTTGGATGCTCGAAAATAATTTGCAACTAAATATCTTGGACTTTCCCCGATTTGGGACCTGCTACCCTAAGGTATAATTAATGACTTGCTACCCTAGAGTATATTGTGCAACTTGCTATGCTGACAACGTTAAGGGATGATGTAAAAAGAGACTACTATTCCTTCTTTCTCAACCCATACCTAACCCCTAATCTACCTTCCTCGAACAATTTTGAACCCTAACCTATCAAAAGGCCTCAACCATTGGGTTGTTCATCCTCTCTTTTTTTTCGAAGAAGGTAAATATTATAGATAAAACGATGATTACAACTATAATACATCCCAGATTACAAAATAGGTCATCTGGGATCAAGATATCTATGTCAGTATCTATATTTCTTTGTACAGCAAAAATACTAAGGGAGAGACCCTCAAAGAGACGCCTATTGCGTTCCCTCCACACGTGTCGGACCACCACCCCAAAAATTATTCTGAGATGATGGTGTCCGCTCGCCCCTTTGCCCTTCTGTACTTTAGCTTCGTTCAAAATAGAGGAAAGAGCTCTATAATGCGCGTTTGGGAAACCAAACTTAGACCTCTGGATGCTCCAAACATCCCAAGCAAAGTCATAAGAAAAAAATAGATGATCTGTAGACTCATCGTCTTTCCCACATATGTAGCACTTTGTGTCCTCGCATGGGATGCCAAACATGGAAAGCGTGTCCTATGTAAGGAGTCTCTTCCTGATCATTTTGTATAGGCACAAGAAGAATTTGACCGTCGTACTTTTGGTCCACACCACCTCCGCCCAATCTAACTCATCATGCTATGTATGCTTTGTTTATATATATATTGAGAGAGAGGTGGTACGGTAAGATGAGATTGAACCCTTATCGTGAGACGACTTAATCCAGGCATCCAAATCATGGTCGGAGTCATTCATTATGATCTACAACACTCCAACATATAAGAACCAAAGAAAGAGTGGTCTCCATATATACGGTCTATCAGACAAGCATTCTAAAAATGGATGCATTTAGTCAGCATGAAAGTCACATATTTAAGTTGATGCAATGGTTATGCATACTAAAAACACTTTATTTTTATTTGCACATGTTTGAGGGCGTCAATCACGAGGAATGGTGCCAATCATGATTTGGATGGTTGAACAGGACCATATCACGGTAAGGTGCATTTCGCTGTATCGTACTTAAATACATATATAGTTGTCTAATTGTCACCAATTCTTAGGCCCCATTTGGGACTCTCAGTTTTCATGCACCAAAACCGAGTTTGGCCTCAAAACTTGGTTTTAGTTTGTGTGAATAATGTTTGGATATTGGAATTTGGTTCGGTTTCAATTTGGCAAAAGCATACCAACATTATTCTCATTTCGGAAATGAAAGGAAAAGAAGGGTTCACAAAACTAAAAGTAATAAGTTGGACAAAATTATCATTACAAATTGAAATTATGAATTTAAATATATTACATTCCCATTTAAATTTGATTAGATTTTAAATCAAGGATTAGAATTTAAATTCTAAAATTAGATTACATTTATGTTGTGATAGATTAGATTTGAATGAAAATTTAAATAAAACAATCCTATTATAAAGATATAATCATAATCTAAACATATCATTCTTTCATTATTTTCACATACAAAACATCGTCTTCATGATACATGCCCAAACACTTTCCAGTTTATAAACCAAAATCCCAAACACAAAAACATTGTTCATCTCTGTTTTGTTTATCATATCAAAATAACAAAAGTCCATTTTCAAAACTCAGTTTCCGAAACTAAATCCCAAACCGACCATTTGAGGGATAACTCCTAGCTGACAGTTTCATAAAGCTCGGTCAGACCTGTAGTGAAGCTACCGAGGTTAAATCTGTAGTGGAGCTTTCTAGAATTCAAGCCGTACTCCTAATTTGACTATGTGGCTGATGGATAAGGACTTGGATTACGATGATGAATTTATATAATAGGACTCATGATGTCCGTTGTAACTATGTCAAAGCACTTCCTTTCTACATTGAAAGACATGTCTATTTCCGCTATGCTTGTGTCAGGATATTGTGAGACCTATTAAATGAGCATCCATGCAAAACTCTTATTGGTAGTTTTTTTTAAAATTCATTTCTATATGGTTGCAAATCTCAATGTGGTTTGTGTCACTCAGATGCTATGATAAATTAGAGTTGAAGCCAAGCAATCAGTATATAGGTAAATGTAAGAAGTTTCCTGATCATCATTTACTATCCCATTTCCCATATAAATGGGTAAAGTATGGATAAAGCCACATCAAGAACCGCAGAAGACTTGTCACTTGAGCAGTTATCCTGACTAGTCAATCTTCCACAAGCCTCTATGGCTTGGTGTTAATTCATACCAAGACAGTATGTGTAAGAGAGGGCGTTGTCGTAACTCAATAGCTAGTTGGCTGCTACATTGCTACCTTTTGAACACAGAGCTCAAGCTTATGAAACATAAGGAGCAACTTTCCAAGTTCCCCAAGACTAGGAAAGTGTGCAGATGAAGAGGTAAAAAAAGACTTGCTAAATGATATCACATCCATCTCTGTCGTGCAACAAACCAAAGAGTGAAATTGAATGACATTCCTCTAATAAGTATTTTATGCATATACCAACACAAACACATACAAAAATAGTTATTGAAAGATGGGAGGGAAGAAATAATACAGCATCAACTGAGGCTTCAGCTGGACCCTTGAAGAAACTTAGAGAGCCATCTATTAGCCTTCTATATCCTTGCTCAGGGGCAATCAAATGGGGCTGATAACCATCAGCCTCCGAAATAACTTTCCGAACATTCTGTATAGAAAGATGCCTATCGAATGGAAGCTTTTTCAAAGCAGCAGGTAGTTGGTTGTCAAACACCCCATATATCCGATCTCCACCAGGTCGCCTAGAGAAATCACAGAGAAATTAGAAACGTACAAGTTGAAATCAGAGATGAAGGTTATGAAACATTAAAAGTGTGACAATATAAGGAGTACTTATATTCAGGTGTACATGATTTGCATATACTTCTAAGCATGAACAGGTTTTTGTTGTATCTAAATCCTTATCTTACGTCTTACCAGAATGATGATACACCAAAACTGCTTGCCTTACATTCTAGAAAACATAATGCAACATTTGACAAATTATAATTTCTTGGTGAAAAGACTTGCTAAAAAACTGAGCTAGATTCATGACACTATATATTTTTTTCCTCACAAAGTTAGCTTGGGCCCAGAAAACATTTATTTAAAACACTAAAGAAAAGAGATCATATAATCTTGGGCAAACAGTTCATTTGCGGAACAACTCAACATCTCTTTGTAAATTAAAAAACACAGTGAAATCTTGTAATTTTCCAGTTATGACTCTGAGTGATGAAACTAAAAAACGCATTTAACTTCATTAAAAAAAACAATATTGTCGTACTTATCACGATGAGCCAATGAGCAGGAAAGTGTGGTGTACTGAAGGTTTTAGTTCTGCAAGTTGCTTTCCTAGTAACTGGAGCAGTTGTATATCATATAACTACGAGCAGCTTTCTCATACTGATTTTGACATAGTATTTAGTAAAAACAATTGAACTTTGTACGACTATATATATATATATATATATATATATATATATATATATATATATATATATATTTGCAGTCAGTCGATGGGTATTGGTTTTGGCATGTCCCGATTGATACCAATACTCAATCGATACCGACGTTGGGGGTTTCTTTCCCGTTCAATTCGGCAGGAAAAAAATAAACAAAAAAGGATAGAACAATGAAAAAATAGGGTCAACATAATGGGTCAGTTAAACCGAAGGTTGACAACGTTACAGTGTGTTGATAAGATTCCTTATCGATGATATAGTAACCATTACCATTTGCCGAAGTTGTATATCTAAAAATTTGCAACTTTCATCCATATTAATATTATTTCATTCAAAACTATTTATTGTGGTTGCACTATATCTAAAGGCAAGCAAATAAACAATTAGAATATTATTCCATTTAAAATTATGTCTATTACAAGCAAAATATTATTCCATTTAAACTATCGAGAAACAACATATAATATATAAAATTATGTCTAAATATATCAAATATTTTTCTAGCTTCTTAAAATACTTTTTATCATTTTTGGCTTTCCGAAACGGAAAAAACCCCGATACTCCGATCCGAAACAGTCAAACCTGTCGAAACCGATACTCATAGGACGGTTACGAAGCCAATTCCGATACTGCGAACCTTGCTTAAAACATGCAGCATACTCCAACAGTGAGATCCTTGAAGCAGATGGAGAGAGCTTAAAGAATCCATGCACACTATATTATTTATCCCAGGATAGCAAGATATCAAATGTAGTAAATTACAAGAGAAGTCGCAATTCCAAAAGAAGCACTAAAAGGTAAACAAATCCAGAAGAAGATTAATATGAGAATAACGAAGAAAAGATGATAAATAATTCAACGAAGATGTGATAAGATGATGAGATTACAGGATATACCAAGGCTGCAGAAAGAAAGAAGTCAAGAATGATAATGAAGAAGCTCCAGCAAAGAAACATTTTGAACAAGCCAAAGAATGAACCAGGAGAAAAGAGCCTTACATGGAAGTCAGAAAATAAATGCAATTGCAATCAACAGTGCCTTCATCATCTTCGTCAGTACCCACGCCTTATCTCATAGGAATGATATCAACTATGGATGACCACTCAAGGTTTAGAAAGCTACAAATATTATCTAAGGTTTTTTTTTTTTTGCTGACTGTCAAACCTGACAGAAATCCTTCAAGATTGGTCTAAAATTTTAGCCAAGGCAGCTTGAGAATAGGGATGATAATGGGCAAGGGCCAGTCTGCTGGTAGGCCTGAAAAAGAGCCTGGCCCAACCGGAACCCGATTGTGAAATGGGTAGGGGTGGGCTCCATTTTTGGTCCGATATATTTTCGGGACGGGTATGGATACTAGCCAGTCCGGCCCGAACCTGGCCCGAAACCCGAACTATAGTAGGTTTCTTTACTCAATCATTATATAAAATGATGGTATGGCCTTGGAAAACATATTGCAAAAGATAGTTATTATTACCTAAAACTAAACTTGCTATAACCGAACTCCACTCCCCTTCGACCTCTTAACTAAGCATAGTCGTCATGAAATACCGAGCACATTTTTATCATATTAATAAAGAACATTGGTAAATTTATTTTATTTTATCATATGGGTTTGATTGAATAGCATAAATAATTTGTGATCATCTAAAGAAAATTTTATCATAGTTGAGCAAGCCCGAAATTCGAAGGGCCGGGCTAGGGCCTAAGTTTTGTGAAGTTTGGGCCGAGCGGGCCAGAACTTTGGCCCAAAATATTTTAGTGCCAGGTTTGGGTATTGCCCGGCCTGACTTGGCCCATTATCATCTCTACTTGAGAAAGAGGACAATTGCTATAAAATCTTGAGGGACTGTTGGTGGGTTGGTATGCCAAGTATTGACAGGGAAGCATACATGAGCATATGGTATGATGTATTTAGTGAATCATCAACCATACAATTGTGTCATCTATGAAACTTGATCAAATTAATAAGTTCCAGAGCTAGCATTTCCATCTCTGACCATTGTATATTGCTCATAGATTGTAGTATCATCATGGTTAAATGGTTGGCAAATGGGATTAAGCATCCATGATTATCCAAGTTTTCCCTCAAGTCAAGTGCAAGTGTATGACAATTTAAGGAACATCAAAATTGTGTCAGGATAACGTTGACGTCAACTAAGTCAAGGTAACACAACATCCACTAAGTTATTTCAACTACTCATTCCAGAGACTTATATCCAAGCCTTTTTATTTAGGTAGCTTTAAAGCAGCCAATCTACTGGTATATATTTATAATGAACAAAATTAATGTTCTAGGTCCACAAAACTGATACACATGAAAAAATATATGTAGCATGCAATTGCAACCCAGGTTCCTCTATTAATGCATTTGTACCCAGAGTTTTGTAACAGAATAAAAATCAGAAACTTTCGAGTAATATTATAAGCATGGTGAGTTTACCCTCCATCCAAATGCTCCTTAAAGATGCGGTCAAATGCACGACACATGTCCAATATTGTGTAAAGTTGTGCCTGTAGATACATACAAAGAAACTTAACAGATAATAACATAATACTGCAAAAGTTGATTAAACATAACTGTATCACAGTTTTACCCCTGAATCAACCCCAATAGGTCTGCCAAGCCTATCCAGCTCTGCATCAAGCTCATCTATTGTTTTATTTATTAGAGCTATAATGCTTGGTATCCGTGCTCTAATCACAGCTTCCAAATGCTGAACAGAGAAATGACAGCATACCAACGACATTAGCTATAACATTTAACACAAGGGAGGTAAATCCACAAAAAGAAAATGTTTCACCTTAGAGAGAAGCTTTGCAAGATACTCCGAACCCATTTTACTCGCCAAGTGTCCATAATCGGGACTACTTGCAAAATACTCCTGCTCTTTACGTCGAGCAGCAATCATGTCAATATTTTTGTTGATTTCAGCTTGTGAACGATTGACAATTCCAACCCAGGGGTGCTGTAGACGGTATGATCTGCCCTCAAGAACCTAGAACAAGCAAAATAACACACCAATTTTCTAATGCTACATACACTCGCATACAAAACAAGCAAATAGCTAAGCATGTGTTAAACATACATCCAGAGCATTGGTACCCTGATCCATCAGATCAAGCTTTGTCAAAACTCCAAATGTTCTCTCGCCTAGAAAAACAAATAAATAGCAGGATGAATTTGGAGATATAGTGATTTTTTTAATAGAAACACTGGTCAAGCTAGTTCGCAAGTAGAGCAGATCACAATGACACAAAATAAGCACGGTTTACAACCTGAAGGATCTACTTCTCTGGCAAGTTTTATAGCATCTGAAGTAGCAATATCTTGATTAGCAGGAGATATGGCCAAAATGATGCAATTAGGCTACAAAACAGATAGATCGAAAAGATGTAGTTCATTAACAACTAAATTTTGCTTCCGATAAGGCCAAAACACAACCTTAAAAGAACAACTAATAAATACGAAAAAATTGTAAGGTCTTTAACATTATCTTTTTCATCTATAAATTTACGAATAGTTTAAAATATATTATACACTGTGACGGAAAGAAAAAAGAAGAAGTTATTTTACCTTTTCAACATATGACCGCACCATATTCTCGATATCCTCAACTATCGAGTCTGGTTGTCCCTCTGCGCATGCCAAAATTTACAAGTATGCCTTGATTCAAGCATCAGTCACATAAATCAGGAGAAGATAGAAGATGTGACTGTTGAGTAATTACCTACAGCAACCTTTGTGAGCCCCGGAAGATCCACAAGTGTTAAATTTACAACTGCAAAAACATAATGGCAAGAAAATTAAGATTTCAGATGCCTGGCATTTATCTTATGTAACTGCAGCAAGTTTCTGAATGGAGAATATGTTAGTCTCTCGATAACTTAAAAGTAATAGATGGCTGCAACATATGAATGTGTTCTGAGACCAACATTAATTTCATTTTTAGTGCTTTGTAAACTGAATGTTTTAACACCTTTAAGGGCAATAATGAATGGGATAGCAATGAACATACTCAATAGAAGAAACCTACAAACAAGACTAATTCTATTTCAATGGAAAACAATTCTTGTTTCTACAGAAGTATAAAGTCCGCTCAATGGGAGTGCAAATCATATCTAGTGTAAATTATTCTTAAGATATCAGCAAAATGGAACATATTGCAAGTGATTAAAACCTGCATGTGAGAATTCACTTCAGGTTCTCATCTAAAGTCATTAGCCAAACATGTACTAGTTAGCCTGTTAAATGCTCCATGGAAGTGATCTCACTCTGCTTGCACAATTAACATATTTGGAGCACTCCCTCAATTTTCCAGGATTGTTACAACTAATAACAGTATAGATCTGTAGAAAATAATTGTTGGATGATTTTATTGATGGACTACTTCACTACTTATAGGGAGTCTAGCTCCTCTACATATAACATATTCCGATGTGGGACTAAAAGTCCCTTATTGATTCTCAACACTCCCCCTCAAGATGGGCGATAGATATTGATCATCCCCATCTTGTTACATAACTTTGACAGACTTAATGAACTAAGACCCTTAGTCAGACAGTCTGCAACTTGTTCTTCTGAGCGGACATGGTCAATCTTCAGTATCCCTTGTTCCAGCTTCTCCTTGATGAAGAATCGATCAATCTCGATGTGCTTCGTTCTGTCGTGCTGAACTGGATTGTTAGCTATACTTATTGCAGCTTGACTATCGCTCAGAAGACGCAATGGTGCTCCCTTATCCAGCTGCAACTCTGTCAGCAATGCTTTCACCCACAGCAACTCTGACACTCCCAGAGCCATTGCCCTGTATTCTGCTTCAGCTGTCGACCGTGCTACCACTGACTGTTTCTTGCTTCTCCATGAGACCAGATTTCCTCCTACAAAAATACAGTATCCCGTGGTAGACCTTCTGTCGTCTATGCAGCTCGTCCAGTCTGCATCACAGTATCCCTCAACTTCTATGCGTCCATTCTTCTTGAACCATAGTCCCTTTCCCGGCGTTCCTTTCAGATACCTCAAGATCTGAAATACTGCGTCCATATGACCCTTTCTTGGATCATGCATGTAGCGACTCACTACACTCACCGCAAATGAGATATCAGGGCGAGTGTGTCCCAGATAAATCAATCTTCCTACAAGTCGTTGATATCTTTCACGATCAACGGGCTCTCCTGCTTCTGCTCCCAACTTGCACTTCTGGTCAATTGGAGTGACCGCTGCTTTGCATTCCAGCATCCCTGTCTCCTTCAGCAGATCTAGTGTGTACTTTCTCTATGAGAGAACAATTCCTTGTTCGCCTTCACACACCTCGATACCTAGAAAGTACCTCATCGCTCCTAAATCCTTCACTTCAAACTCCTTTGCGAGTTTTGACTTCAGTTTAGTGATCTCGACTTCATCATCACCTGTGATCACTATATCATCCACATATACAGCAAGTAGTGATGTGGCCTCTTGCATGCTGGAAGAAGACCGTATGATCTGCATTTGTTTGACGGTATCCCATGCCTGTAACAGCCTTTCTGAATCTGTCAAACCAGGCTCGAGGAGATTGCTTGAGCCCGTATAGCGACTTCTTCAGTTTACACACCTTTCCTTGCGACGTCCCTCCGTTTGATGCCGTCGCGTAGCATCCTGGCGGGAGCTCCATGTATACTTCTTCTTGCAGGTCCCCATGAAGAAAGGCATTCTTCACATCCAGCTGGTACAGCTTCTACCCATAATTCGCTGCAATGGAGACCAGAGTTCTCACGGTGCTCATTTTTGCTACTGTGGCAAACGTCTCATCATAGTCTATACCATATGACTGTGTGAATCCTTTTGTAACCAACCTCACCTTGTATCGCTCAACCTTTCCTTCTGGCGTCTCTTTCACTGTGTACACCCATTTGCATCCTACAGCTTTCTTCCCTTTGGGTAATGGAACCAGCTCCCATGTCTTATTTTTCTCCAGTGCCCCAAGTTCTTCCATCATTGCAGCTTTCCACCTTGGATCTTTCTTTGCTTCCTGCCAACACTTGGGCAACGAAGTAGAGTCTAACGATGCAATGAAGGCTCGATAATTCGAAAAAATGTTAGAATAAGACAAGAAGTTGGCAATGCCATGTTCATAATCATGAAAACGAGCAGGAGCCTTACCCGCATTGATGCGAGAAGATCTCCTTAAGGGAGCAATAGGTGGTGGAGAGATCATACCATCCGAGTCAGAGAGATCCGCATCAGAATCCGAGTGATTCAGTGCGGGGGCAACATCTTCAGGAGTTGGGCCAGGAGTAGACGAGGGACTTGGTACAGTAGACACAGGGCACGGCATAGGCACAGTACTGGACTTCTGTTGTCTCCTTCTGTAGACTTGGAGCTCCTTTTCCCTTGTCTGCTGCTCCCCCTGCGTAACATATGGATCTTCTTCAGTTTCTGTATCTGAGTCACTGTGCTCTCCCCCTTTCGTCCAGTTTTCTACAACCGGACACGGAACCGATCCGACGACCACATTTGGGTGTATTATCTCCCCCTCACATCGAACACCATATGTGTTAGGTGTGTCACCAAATGCGGAACCTTCATCCGAACCATAGTATGGTTCGAGTTCTCGGAAAGTAACGTCCATGCTGACAAACATCTTCCGCTCGACTGGACTCCAACAGGCATAACCCTTCTGAGTCGCCGTGTAACCAACAAAGACACATTTAACTGCCCGAGGATCCAGTTTGCCAACGCCTGGCCGATTATCCTGGACAAAGAATACACATCCAAAAACTTTTGGTGGAACAGTGTATGTATTGGCTCCAGTAAGCATCTCCAATAGTGTCTTCCAGTCCAATACCTGAGATGGCATTCTGTTGATAAGATAAGAGGCCGTCAATATAGCCTGCCCCCATAAGTGCTTCGGGACATTCATAGCCAGCATCATCGTCCGTGCAACTTCCAGCAAGTGTCTGTTCTTTCGTTCCGCCACACCATTTTGAGCCGGAGTATAAGCACATGAAGTTTGATGAAGTATTCCATGAGTTGAAAAATACTCAGCAACCCGCTTATTCGTATACTCCGTCTCATTGTCGGATCGGAAACACTTAATTTTAGCGCCATATTGTGTTTCCACTCGTCGATGAAAGTCCTGAAAGGCCGCAAGGACGTCACTTTTATTTTTCAGAAGGTAGACCCATGTCACACGGGTATAACAATCAATAAAGGTGACGAACCATCGAAAGCCGTTAATTCCGGTTGTAGGACAAGGGCCCCATACGTCTGAATGTATCATGTCAAAAGCAACTGAACTCCTATTCCCTGTGCTCACATACGAGCTTCTGGTATGTTTTCCCAAAGCACAAGCATTACAAAATAACTTCTCTTTATTAGCCCTTTGATATAAGGACGGATACATTCTACCAATAACCGGAAAAGAGGAATAACCGACACGCTGGTGGTGGAGTAGCAAGTCGGCTTCAATACTGCGACAGGAAGCTTCTGGTGATGCGTCTGCTACCAAGGATGCCAATGCTTTGTCCAGTCCAGTTCTGTCTAAATACCACAGCCCCTTATGCCATGTGCCAGTCCCAAGTCGTCGTCCTGTCCCTTTCTCCTGAAAAGTCACCTGAGGAATGTCAAAGGAAACAGTACAGTTAAGATCAAGTATAATGGCACTAATGGATAGAAGATTGACAGGAAAAGATGGAGCATGAAGGACATTGGTTAGAGTGATGGAAGGGGTGCATGCGACAGTGCCTTTACCCATTACAGGGTTGGATGTACCATCAGCGGTCTGAATACTCTCCGGCAATGGTAGGGGAGTATATTCCCGAAACGCATCACAGGACCCCGTGACATGGCGAGATGCCCCAGAGTCCATAATCCATCCTGGCTGATGAATAGATGCAAGAGCACGTGCAGAATCATCGGTGCTGGTTTGGGCAAAACAAGTGAAATGATCTCCCGAGTTTGAAGATGCCCCAGGACTGTCGGCCGAACCCAGCTTCGTGCCACGCAACTTCTCAAGGAACTCCCGCTCAAGCGGGGTTATTTCAGCCAGGTGATGCTCTCCCCCTTCTTCCGCCAGATTTGCTTTGTGGCCGCCCCGTCGACCAGCATATCCTCCTCTACCACCACGTCGGCCTCCACGACCCCGTCCTCGATCAGTAGACTGACTGCGCAAGGGTTTTGGACAAAATCGAATGTAATGTTCGGAGTCACCACAAATGTGACAAACACCACCCATAGATGGAGGTTGATTGAAGACAACAAGGGCAGACTTTTCAACCGCGGCTGGCTCCCCCTGGGAGGAGCCCTTGTTGGGCATCAACTTCAGTCGAGCTTCTTCCTGTGTCATGACAGCGATAGCTTCTTCCAAGGTCGGGAGCGTGGGTTGGAAAAGGAGGATATTCCGTCGCTGCTCAAATACAGGGTGTAGTCCCTTCAGGAATTTCATCATACGCTGCCGGGAAATATAAGCTAGGAACGTCTGAAAGTACTTTGCGAAGGCTGGTTCGACTTGTGCATCTTCCATCCCAAGAGGATCATAATGATCCAGATCAGACCAATACTTCTTCAACAGGGCCGCGTACTCAGAGATGGTACGGTCGTCTTGGGCCACCCTATCGAGTTCATCTTGCAGTTGAAAGACTCGCATAGGGTTGCCGGAGCCGGAGTACATATCTTTGAGAGTCTGCCATATATCAGCAGCAGCCTCCATAGCCTCGACATTGCCCGACACCTGGTCGGTTAAAGAGGTAGTCAACCACCCAGCCACGACGTTGTTGACAATCTCCCACACAGCAAACTCCTTCGTGGAGTGATCGGCTGGCGCCTTGGCATGGCCAGTGACATAGCCAATCAAGCCACGTCCCTTCAGTGTCCTCATTGCCTGCCGCGACCACTTCAAATAGTTGGAAGTTCCTTCCAATTTCGTCTTCAGTTTCTCCAGCTTCCCCATTTTGTAAGGCGACGGATCCACATCAGTATGGATCACACGTGGGGTTACCTCGGTTAATCTCTTGGATAAGATATCATCAACCAAGGCCTTCATCTCATCGGCCGTCAGTTTGCCACTGATCGAATCCATGGCGTCTGCAACTTTGAACTCAATTCGTCGTCTTCTTCGTCGTCGTCGGAGTCTGCAACTGACCCAACGTCGTCGTCTTCGCCGTCTTTGTCGTCTTCGTCGTCGACGTCGTCTTCTTCAACGTCAGAGACTTTACTAATGCGCTACTAACTTAGCCAGCACCGGCGCGCGCATGTAAAGTGAACACATCAGGACACCAGAGAAGACATGATCAGTCTCTGCATAGATCCTGATGTGAAGAAGGAATAACAAATAAAGCATTTGTTAGTCCAAACGGCGTAAGCACGGAACAGAGTTGGTGCAAATAAAGATTTGACAGCCGTCTCTATTCAAAATACGCCGTTTTTTTTTTGTTTTTTTTTAACAGCTAGGGTTAGGGTTTGATGGGGCTGCTAGATCTAGGCTTAGGGTTTCCATAAAAAAAAAGGGTTAGGGTTAGGGTTTGGGGGTCGGGGGGGGGGAGGGGTTCGGGGAGGGGGGGGGGGGGTCGGGGGGTTCCTGGAAAAGGGGGGGGGGCGTTACTGAAGGGGTGCGGGGTGTTCTGGTCGGGGGGGGGGGTTCTGGTCAGGGGGGTTGGGGGTTCGGCAGGTGGGGTCGGGGGGGTTGGGGGGCAACTACAAGGGGGGGCTGGGAGGGGTCGGGATAGGGGGGTTCTGCGTAACAGGGGGGGCGGTTGTTAGGGGGTCGGGGCTGCTACAGGGGGGGTCGGGTGGAGGCTCGGGGTGAGGGAGCGGGAGGGAGGGGGAGCGGTGGGGTTTTCATGGCTGCTACAGGAGGGGGTCGGGGAAAGGAGGCGAGGGAGGGCTGGCTGCCACCGGCTTGGGGGGGTGGGGGCGGGTTCGGCTAGAGAGAAAGAGAGAGAGAAAAAAATTTTGTGGAGAGAGAGGGTTATGGCGCTGATACCATGTAGAAAATAATTGTTGGATGATTTTATTGATGGACTACTTCACTACTTATAGGGAGTCTAGCTCCTCTACATATAACATATTCCGATGTGGGACTAAAAGTCCCTTATTGATTCTCAACAAGATCAAAGCTGTAGTCTGTTAAAAAGATGGCTCAAAATCATTCATGGAAATCTCAAGTATACAATATTAAACTGTAATTATTTCTCAATATTATTCGAGACAATAACTATTTAGAATTTTACATATATGTGTATGTAAAGAATTTCTGAAGGCATCAAGTGACCTCCAGGCAAAAGCCACAAAATAGCCATCTGAGACTCGGCCTAGGGACAAGGTGTTAAAGTTGTGAATGGCCTCCACTGCCTTCAAAAAGAACAAGGAAAAAAAACTCAATGTTGCTGTCACAGCATCCGTCACTGTCTTCCATCATGACCTCAACAGCATGTCTAAGTACTATGATGTTATGCAAGTATAACAAATTGATTGAACTGCTTCAATAAGAAAACATCATCAATGAAGCAAAATGTATCAAATAAGAAATATATATATGCACTAACCATTAGGAGAGTAGATACTCAAATGGATGGGAACATTAGATATGGCCTTTGATTTTCCTGTCATTCTATCTGTTTCATCCGAAATCTCCTTTCTAATTGCAGCTGCACATGTAAAAGGTTCAGTACATACATCAACAACAAATGTCAATAGACTCAGTACTTGTATTATAAGAAAAACGAGATCATGGATAATATTGTAAACATCCTTATAGATAAACAACCCATGCAGCAAACAGAAATTTATGGAGAGAACAATGGCTCTTCCTAATTTCTAAGAAAAGGTTCATGAGACCAGTTATAGATTATGTATAAATGTGCTTATACTCTGCAAAGGAATTAAAGAATTTTAGGTCAACAAATATCATATAAAAATCTCCTGTCAATTTAAACTGTATCCGCATGGCAATCACTAAAGAAATCCCTTTCGTAAAATAGCTAGATTTACATGCCAAGTAACACAATGATTTTTGGAATCATAGTAATCAATTGAGGCCCCTTCCTTCCAGTTAAGCATAATGACGGTAGAAGGAGTTATTTTCTTTGCATGCTAGTAAAGTCGTAGGAACAGGCTTATTTCTAAGGCTGCAAATGATGATAACAAAAATATTGTTGGCCACTATATATATTTTTTGGAAATGGTAGTTGTGCCGAATGCCAAATTTTTTGTAATAAACTATACTAGACAAACGGGGTTATAGCAGAGACAATGAAGATATGGCCTATTCGACATTGAATTAGTTTTGGACGAGTATAATGTCCTTTTACTACCAACAATATTTCAGTGCGTGATGTGCTTTGTTTGGTTCAAAACCTCAGCCTTGTACTTCATAAATGTTTCCTTCCTTCACTTCAGCAGAAAGTTATAAGCCAATTTTGACTTCCTATTCAATCTATAGCAGACCCAACTCAAGCAAGAGCAAGAAACCAATGTGTAAGGGTAAGTCAATGCTGCATTCAAGGCCAATCAAAACCTTCATCTAATTACTCATAAGATAGTACTAAACAAACATATGAGAGCATCTCACATATTAACCAGTCAATGACAGATCCATAAATGATGATTATTACATAAAAGGCACCAAGAAAATCTAGGAGAAGCAGGGAATCCTAAAGGTTCCAGTGGAACCATTTTTCTATTCATGTGGGGCCACCACCAACCACCATCACCCAATGGAAAAATCTAGAAGATACAAATTATTGAGCATCTTTATGTTTACCTTCAGAAGTTCTCTTCTGAGGTTTGTTCATGTAACATGTACCATCAGTAGTATTGGCAACACATTCAAGGGAAAATTAGGGCATCTTTTATGTCGCCAGCATTTTGAGTGATTGTTTTTCTTGAAGGAAATGCATAGATTGCAAGATGGTAATGAAATTAGGCAATAATTGTGCTCTTTCTAGTAGCATTTCCCTATCCCTAATAATTGAGATTTCAGACAATTTTAAGGCTTCTCTTGCAGATGGAGCTCATGAGACTTTATATTCTAATACAGGGCACTTGTAAGTTGTGGGAACTCTTCCACTACAGACTCTTCTCATAAACACAAATAGAAAAGACTTATTGATAGATATTACAAAATTATTCTTAAGTTATAAACTTTTCATCCCTATCATGCACCTTATGCACCTCGGTAACTGTGTCTCCTCTTGTTTGGAAACTCCCTTTCCATGACCCTCATGAGAAATTGCTCTTGATTGAACCCACATATAATACAGCACTAACTTTATGTTACTCCACCCAGTATAAGAGGAAAAGATGTCCACAATATCAAATGTGTCTACTTTCTAGGACACGGCCCTGAATATGAGTGTTTTATTGTTGCATTGTATGCTTCTCCATTGCGCATCTCAACAAATTACCTTCAGAAAGACTATTGTCCTCTTGCTACCAGAACCTTCACCACTTCTAGAAAAGCACGGACCGGATACTATCATGTTCTACTTTGCATGTGTTTGTCACAAAGTTTTGTAGTGCACGTCCTCGCTCATGCACACACACACTCAAAAACACATAAGAAAGGAGTTGAAAATTAATCTGGATGTGGTCGACATGTTCCTCAGTGAAAACTTACCACCTTGAGTCGAGATCCTAATAAATTATAAGACCTCTAGTACTTGTCTCCCTAGTTTTTTTTTTTGTATCTTAAATTCAGATTCTTAAATTGAAGTCCATACTTTTGCATTTTACCTTTCTTTTAATGTGTAAACTTCCAAAAAAAAAAATGTCGAGAACCATGTTTTGTTAACCAAGTTCCAAAATGTCGGAAAAGTTGGTCATGAGTATGTTGTGCATCGAAACGCTCATTGTATGCCAAAGAAAATAATCAATAAAGCATGATAGTTGAGTATGATGAGAGCATATGAACAGCCCTACTATCCAAAATTTATCTTACCATAATATAGTCCAGTGTTGTTTAGTAATATTAATTCCAAAGAAAATGTGAAACTTTTTCAAGACTACGAACAGATTACTCGTCAAACAATTATGTAAACAAGAAAACTTATCACTAACATCAGTAAATGATATTCAATACAATGAAGTGAGAATATAGAGCTAGCAACTCACCAAAATCAGTAAATTTCCTCCTCGGGGCATGAAGGAACTCCCCATACTCAGACTTCCCCTCCTCTATCTTGTGAAGTTGCAATACCAACGGCCTCCTTGTAACAATACCTACAATACATCTCAGTAAAAAAATTCAATCAAATTACCATTTAGACAAATATAAATCAAAAGATCTGTAATTTAACAAGCATGGAAAATTAAGGTGGACCAAGTACATCGTACATTCAGACCCTAGTATAGTTGACCCATGAAACAAAATATTGAACTTGGTGAATGCTCCTTGTTATAGTCTTCCGCCTACCATCTATTATATATGCCTCATCTCTTGCTAATTATGAGATATGGGACTAAACTATCTATCACGTAACTCTTTTATTATGACGTCATCAAACCAAGAGACATAGATACAACACTTAAAGCACATATCAGAGAAACTAACCAGATTTGGATCCTTCAAATAACAAACCAGGTGTGTATATGTGCGCACGTGTGCAAGAGAGAGAAGGGGGGTGGGGGGGAAGAGAGTCTAAAAGGATAGAACACATCAGAGAAATAATCATTGTAACTCTCCTGCCTCTTCATCTAGACTTGTTTATTCTAGGTAGGGCTGCAAGCCTGCAATGGAGCCGAGCCGAGCCCAGTCGAGTTTGGCATGTTCAAGCTCGGCTCATTTATGGTTGGAAACTATCAGGCTGAGATCAAGTTCAAGTTCAAGCTTGAAAGCCCGCTCAGCTCAGGTAGTGAGTGTTGGTGCACTATGCCGAAGCAAGTCACGTGAACAATAACCATAAAACTATGCCTTACCACGATCTTTGCCACCATAATTGAAAATTTGTAACCTTACCATGATTTTTGCCTCCAAAATCGAGAAACTTCAACTTGGCCTATGTTACGGTCTCTGTCCTAGAAACCAAGAAACTGCTTGCTAGCCACAGTCTTGGTCTTTTCCACCGTAACCAAGCAACTACATCCTTTGCCACATTCTTTGCCTCCCGGGCGGAGAAACTGCACCCACCTGCTGAACGCCACGGTTTTTCCAACCAGAACTACAAAACTACATATGCTTGACCACTTGCACGATTTTTGTCCCAGATCCTATAAAACTAGTTTCCCCTCAACCCTCCTACCAAGGCTGAGAACTATACACTAACCGGAGTATCCGAATAGAAGTCATCACATACTTGTGCTTCCCCTCCATCTCATCCTTTAAAATGACGACCGCACCACCTGTGAGTATGCGCTCTTGTCCAATCCATACAAATTCGACCATAATTTCTACCAATTCATGGCCACCAAGTTGCCCTTCACTACCTTTAGGGAATCGGTCTGGCCAACGAACCCGTATCATGTCATGTCCAATGCACCCAAAGAGATAAGATTTTGATTCAACTTCGAAACGTGCCTCACATTCACTAGTGTTTCGTTTCGCACCAACCTATCGAACATTTGAACCTTGATATTCCTTATATCAATGGACTTGCAAGATGCATTGTTCCCAATGAGAACAACAACACCATCCAGCTCCTTATAGGTGCAAAATCACTTCCTTTTCGAACACATATGAAATGAACACCCATAGTCAAGAATCCAACCTCGAAAAATTCATCCTTGACGGCTTTAAACACACCCTCTTTCACGAGGAGAGCCCTGACCCTTCTTTGCCAAAAAAAGAAGTTACAATTTTTATTGAATTTCTCCATCTCAAACTTGATGTTATTACTTTGCTACCCGCCATCTCGAAATTCCGAAAATCCCTCGGATCTTTATGAACTAATTGATTTCAATAAATCCGATCTAGAAAAATAAGGAGTTGACCTATGTTGTCACCTACCATTGACCTAGATCCAAGAATTTGAAACCTCGACATTTCCTTAGCTCTGATAGCAAATGTTGGTGCACGACACGGAAGCAAGCCACACATACAATACTTTAAACCTTACGATGACAAATACCGAATTAATATCACATAATACAATTATTTAAGATGGTTCGGTCCGCTCGGCCTACTTCACGGGGCAAAGAAGAGAACACTTAACTGAATCTACAAGAGAAAACCTTACAAAGACTTACAACCGCATACCGCATACCGCAAACCTCTCCTTAGCGAGATCGCCAACAAGATCTCTCACTCTCTTTTGAAGACTCATGTAATGGCTTTCTAGAAAAGTCCCTTCTTGCTCTAGCATAAATAATCCCAAACAATAAACCTTCCCAACCAAACCCTAGGCTAATAGAGAGAAATAAGCCACTCAAAACTTAACATAAGTCAGAAGCCATCTAGACCGTCAAAAAAGTCTTCAAATTTGATCCGCTCAATAAATTGAGCAAATCATGCATCGACGGCATGCCGATGGTATGCCGTCGACCTACCGTTGGTATGCCTAAAACTCCAATTCATGTCCAGAAACTTTCTGGACAAAAGTTGCTCCTTGAAGTATGCGGTCCAATATTACAACGGTATACTTCCCGGTTGATACTCCCTATAATCATGGTTTTTTCGACTCCTTCCAAACTTCTCCAAATCCTTGGACAACGCTCGTCGCACTCCATATCAACACAAGCCAAATCCCAACAGTGATACTTGAGGTAAAGTGTATCTTGCATGCAATATACGAAAAATATAAGCCAGTAGGACATGGGCTGGCCAGTTTCTTACATGATCGTATCTGTGAATAATTCATGGACATGTGAAAATTTCATATTGGTTGTTACTCTGTTCAACCCAATCATGGGTTGGGCTTGTTTAGCATCAATACCAGGCATGTTAAGGTGGCATGAGATGGCAAAGCCACAAGAAGGCTAGATGGGGCCTTAAACTAAAATTTGGGGTGTGCAATAGGTAAGTTAAGACAAACATGTAGTTTAGTGTTGTGGTGTGGGGTTCCAGTCCTTTATGTCCTTGATCTGATATTTTAGACTTTGTTCGTTGGACTCTTTGTTGTTCCATACAAAAATTCATGTTACCCGCCCCTCTATGTTCGTCCAATCTCTCAATTATGAGAAAGAAGAGAGGATAGATACTTACTAGAGTTTCGAAGGTCAATCACTAACGCCAACATTGGAGTCACTAAAGATAAAAATGAGAAAATAGATATAAGGAAGAGAGAGGTTCTGAAAGAGTCGAAGCTGGAGTACCTATCAGCGCTACATTCGAAGCATAGAGGAATTAGAGAGAGTAGAGACAGAGTGCTGAAGTAAATTCTGAATTTTAGGACAAAGCAATCAAGAGAAGGGATGGTGTTGGAGTTGAGTCTGAATTTAGCGGGTGTTTGGTAAAGGGGATTTGAACTTGGATTTGGAGTTCCAGCTGGATTTGGACTTGGAACTCCATATCCTATATTTGGTTGGGGATGAAAAATAGGATTTGATTTGCACTTTTGTTCCCCCATGCAGTTCATGTCCCCTTGCATAACCTTCTCTCCCACATCCCCTTGTTGCACCCGATTTGGGAGGAAACAAAGGAGATTTTCCTTTTTTTATCATATTATTCTATTAAATATTTAGTTAATACTAAGTATAATTAAAGTAACTAATCAACAATTAACTAATATTAAGTTAACATTTTAAATATGAATTTTTTTATTCTTAATTAGTGTTAGTTGTTACTATAATAAAGTATTTACATTAAATTTTGTACTTGGATTTGGACTTCCGTTGCATGATCAAGAATACGAACGGTAAATAAGGATACGATGGATATGACATATTTTAGTGTCCATGGAGTGTGTCATACATATTTGTAGGTTTTTGATACGTGTCCGATACAACAAGGCCTAAAAGTTTGGATGTATTCGTACTTTCTAGATTTTGACTGAGTTTGTTTGGATTATCTAATTATTTGTAATTAATTAGTAAGTAAGATAATTAATTACTATTCGAGGTTTTTTATTTATTTTATTGTATAATTAGAATAAATTAATTAGTTAACCAAAAGTTTTAATTAATATTAATTAATTGTAACTACTAGTAATCTTTATTTGTTAAACTAATTATCATAATTTTATTTATTATAATATACTCTCTCACTTTTCACTTCCTCACTTTCTTATCCTAACTAAACACATTTGTCCCCTACTAGAAGGACAAGAAAAGTGCATGGATTCCTACATGAATTTCATCATTGAAAGTGCAAATCCAAATCTTCTCTCACTTACAATTCGCCAAACAGGCGCTTAGGGAAAAGCAATGAAGAGGAGAATGGGTGCTCAATCAAATCTCTTCATATTTTTGTTTGGGCGTGGCAGGGTTCCAACTAAAAAGTTAAATGGACATGTACTGATATTTTTACTGAAAATGAGACGGATCGAGGTGGTCCAGGTCGGCACCACGTGTGTTTAGGCAGCTATCTCGATACAAGCTTCCTAAATCTTTTTGGACTAGGCAGCAGGGCCCCAAAAAGCCTTAGGCGTCCACCTAAGGTAGTGGGGCGGTCATGCTTATAAGCTTGATACACTAGCATTAGCAATGTCTGTTTTGAGGCATGGTAGTGCTGGTTTCTCTTTTAAAAGAGAAGTATATAGACGTTTAGTAAGTACGCATGGAGTTTCACGACTAAAATTTCCTATGTTAAAGTTAGCTCGTTAAGACGATCAAGCTCATTTGTATTTTCGTGCTCAACTTGTTAATAAAGACAAATCGAGTTTTTATCAAGCTCATTCGTGTCGAGTCGAGTATGCGAGATGATCAACCAAAGTCTAGGAAAGTTAGGTTGTCGTTGCTTTCAAAAAGGATAGGCAAAAGCATCTTTTAAAGGCACTACCAAAAATTGAATTAGCTTATCGAAAACAAAATTATGAAGAAACTAGTGTTACCAAACAGCTTTTGTTGTATGCTGCTTTTCAAAAACATAAGCAAAAGACAAGGCCTAGAAGAAACTGTACCAAACCCCTCCATAGAGGATGCTTCCTGTTCCTGGTCGCTTGACCAAAAAGTTAGATCTACCTCTACGTTTTATCGCGAGGTCCTCTCTCATAGACAACCAAGGGCGTACCTAGGTAGAGGGCTGGGGTGGGCTCCAGTCCACCCCAAAATAAAAATTGTTCTTTTTTCATGTATAATTTTTTTTTAATATTCTTTATGTGAGTCAGTCTTTACCTAGCCCACCGTAACACACTCCAGCCCACCCCAACTCGAGTTTCTGGTTCCGCCCTTGTAGACAACTAATTTAGAGGGTTGAGAACTTGTCAGTTCCTCTATTGAGCTCCCGTTCTCCTCAGCCAACCCCATCCCAAATCCAAGAACTCTCCGATGACGAGTACTTTCCTCAATCGCCAACCCCAGCCTCACTGACAAGAGCGCCGGCAGTGGCACAGTACGCCAACGTTTCCTCCCAGTGCCACGTGTCAACGAATTAAATGGCGAATCCAGCAAACTATTTCCCGATCAATCAAGATCTCGCGCAAATTATAACATTCTACACAATCAGATCTCGACAGTCGATACCGACATTGCAAAAACAAGAATCTGATCTGTCAGAGGAGAGTCGTAAGAGCGTTACCGGATCCGCGAGGCAGGAAATCCCTGCCGACGATGCTCTCCAGGACTGACGACTTGCCGGAGCTCTAGATCAACAACATCAGAAAGAACGCATCAGTAGATCAATCGACAGTATTAGAAACGATAAGAGAGAGAGAGAGAGAGAGAGAGAGAGGAGGGGGGAGGTGCTGTTGTTGTTGAACCTGGCCGCCGACGACCGCGACGGAGGGAAGGGCCTCCCAGAGGGAGCCGCCGTCGCCGCCGTAGTCGCCGAGGACGGTGCAGGCCCTCTGGATCCGATTCACCAGGCCGATCAAGCTCTCCATGGTCGCCATTGCTGGGATGGAGAGAGAGAGAGAGGTAGAAGAAGAAGAGATCTGGAGGAAGAGGAGAGAGAAAGGGAGGGGGTGGGGAATTTTGTATTACTATCAACTTAAAATAATAACGGTTTGGGAGAGGAACAGAGCAGGGTTGGGCCGGTTGTGGTTCACATTGTACTTGGCCCATAACATTGTACCCGGGCCGAGAGCTTTTAGTAGTTTCAATTTTTTTCTTATTAAGACTTAATTTAAGTGATACCCTCAACAATTTTAATTTTTTAACTTAATATCGTATATTTTTATATTAAACAATTAGATACTACAACTATAAATTAGACAACTTTATATTTTAACAGAATTAACAAAAAATATGAATTCACAATAATATCCTCCACTTAATATCTCAACTATAATAATAATAATAATAATAATAATAATAACAACAATAATAATAATAATAATAATAATAATTTCTATTATTTATTACTTTTTTTTCTTCTTTTTTTCTTTCTTTTTTCCTTTTTTATTTTTCTTCTCTCTCTCCTCTTCGGCCTCGTTTGGTTCGCGGAATGGAAGGGAAAGGAAATCAATTCCTTGGCATTTTTTTTCGAAAATTATAATTTTCATTGATTTTCCTTTTCGATGTTTGTAAATGCCAAGAAATTTGGAAAGGAAGATGAATACTTCGATATGGAAAAGTGATTCATTGCTTTGATGGATGGAATCACTTTTCCCAAAATTTCTCTTCCATTGGGAATCTCTTTCCTTTCCTCCTCGATTTCTTTGGCACCCAAATATAGAAAAGAAATCACTTTCCTTTTTCAACTGATGATTCCGCAAACCAAACGAGGACTTCAATCATTCATTTGAAAATGGAAGAGATTCCCTCCTTCCTTGTTGTACCTGCCTCCTTAGGACCTCCTCGATTCGATCAAAGTCTGAATCTCGATTCATTATGGCTCATGTTATCATAACCCTATTTTATTTTTAAAATTTGTAATAAATTAAGGGGAGGTTTTGTAATCTACCTTGAATTTTTTTTGATATTGATAAAGCCTCCATGGCAAGTACAATTTTATATACCTAACAATCTATTAATTAGTTGTGTTTGCCTGTTACCATAGTACTTTTGTATCATTTATTAGTTGAAATCAATTTCATGCTAGACTATAGGCTCTCGTTCCATATTGTAAGTCCAAGCTCATAATCCGTATCGATAATTGTTAAGATGTTATAGTATTTTATGAATCATAAATATCATTAGAATTTAAATAACTAATGGGCAACTAATAATTTTTTAAAAATATAAAATTTTCTATAGCTATAGCTATTAATTATAACTAATGTTTAAGGGTTTGCATATTTTCATTATTTCGACATCGTGTAGCGGGTGTACGGCCAAGTAATAACATTGATTTGATTTTGGGTCCAGGTTTGATTGGTGTCTTGATATTTTAGGCTCACTTCTCGCCGATATTTATTTGCTTCCAAATTCGAATGTTAGCATGTTCCAATCTTCCATATTTGCTTGAATATAGAGATAACATTTTTAAATGGGCTAATTAGCATTTAGACTCTAGATTTCATATCAGTTTAGAATTTAAGTTATGACATGTCAAATTGAAAAATTTGGTCCATGGATATTTTTTCGTTTTATTTTTCTATTTTGCCCTCAACATGAATACAAGTGCAAAAGTCAATCAAGATTGAAAGTTAGAGTATAATAGAAATAAGTAAAAAAAAATTCAGAATCCAAAATTTTTAATTAAACATGTGGCTCTAAGCTCGTATAAAATCCATGGTCTAAACGGCTAATTAGCCCTTTTTAAATTCAATAATTTTCAGATAAGTCCACTATATTTTTATTTTGCACAAAGCCGTTCGAAGTAGAAAATCGGATAAAAGCGTAACTAAATTTTATTTGGGACTTTTACAGATAAAAAGCCATACTAAATTCTGTCCTAATTTAGACGAATAATAAAAGAACCGCCATTTTTTATTTCTTTTTCTTCCACTCTATCCACTGGGATTTTTCGAGGAAGAAGAAGAGTGAAGAGAAGGGAAGAAAAAAAATTAGGGTTAGGGTTACTCTTCCATCTCCACTCTCCGAATCGAAACCCTAATTAGGGTTGTCTCGTGACCCGGAGAGGAGACCAAACCCTAGCTCAAGAAAATTAGGGCTAGGGTTTCTGTTCTTCCAGCTTACTACGAATCGAAGCCCTAAGCGACCAAACCCTAGCTGTTGAATGTAAACAGCACTCCGGTCGGAGATGGACAATCTTGGCAATGGCGACGGCGGGGCGACGCCGGTGGTGGCATTCAGAGGAGAGCCGAAGTCCGCTTCTTCTTCGTCGGTGGGGCTGTCGAGGAGGAGGCCGTCGACGAAGCCGAATTTGGAGGCGGAGGAGTTCATGAACCTCCTCCACGGCTCGGATCCGGTGAAGGTTGAGCTCAACCGTCTCGAAAACGAAGTCAGAGGTCAGAATGTAGTTCGATCCGTCATTTTCCCACTTAATTTCTTTGGCTATTTAAACATTGTTTATTGAGTTTTCTATTGATTTTTTTTGTTCAGATAAAGATCGGGAATTGGGGGAGGCACATACGGAGATCAGGGCACTGAGACTGTCGGAGCGAGCGAGAGAGAAAGCAGTTGAAGAGGTCAGATTATATAAAGAACCTTTTTTTTAATGTACAAAGTGAAGACATTCGTCATGATTTTATAAAATTAATGCATAATCCATACATATTTATGTTTCTCCCTTACACATTTTTTATAAATTGCTAAATGGATGAGTGACAATACATTTAAAACGATATGATAAGAAATGGGTGTATCGTGGGAAGTTAGAAGTAGCTCCAATGAGGACAAGATAAGAAAAAATCGTCTTGGGTGGTTTGGACATGTGCAACGCAAACCAATAGATGCTCCCGTAAGGAGGAACATTAAAGGAGCTGGTAGGACTAGATGTAGGCCTAAGCGAAAGGATATGGTTTTGTTTGTTATAGAGAACACGGTCCTTAAACCCTTAATGGAGTTGAATGGAAGAAAAGGATTCAAACAGCTGATGATACCATTTTTAGATGATACCATTTTTTTTGGATGTGTATCTGCTTAAAATGCTTGCTGGCTGAGATTTGAACCTGGGTCGCTATGATACCAAGTTAAGGACCCTGCCACTACACAAAAAATCAAAACTCTTAAGAGTTTTGGTGAGGGGTTGAGGGTTAAATTTTTATATCGTCCAATAAGAGTAAACTGGTATGTGATTTGATCTTTACCTTATGTGGCTATGTGCTATTCCTTGGTTCTTTGCATGCCGAACATAAAGGGTTAA
Source organism: Iris pallida (assembly GCA_029216955.1). Taxonomy (NCBI): domain Eukaryota; kingdom Viridiplantae; phylum Streptophyta; class Magnoliopsida; order Asparagales; family Iridaceae; genus Iris; species Iris pallida. The sequence goes on along the minus strand of JANAVB010027397.1, from coordinate 21,287,439 downwards.
CGTCATGTCGAGTTTTCTTATGCTTCATAGCGACCTGTTCCAATGGGAGAAGGCTTGGATGATGCTTATATTTTAATACGGATATTCCTAACATGTAGGCGAACGAGGTGCTTATGAACAACTCACTTTTCAATGTAGCGCCCCCCCCCCCCCCCCCCCCCCCCCCCCCCCCCTCCCCCCCTTTTTTTTTTCTTGCTACCTTCTCGGGATGAATAACCTACTCTCTTTTTCAATTTCCAAAATTGACCCCTTCATATCTAGCATCATGTTTATATGTTTCTGTATTATATTTGTCTTTGCAAAGATCTTTTCTAGGAGCTAGAATTAGAGGGATATGGATTTGTGTTCTTTGTCTTTGATGTAGTTGGTGTTGCATGTAGTTTTACTGTTTAGGCTTTTTTTCTTTTGTTTGTTTGAAATGGCATCTCCAGGACCCATCTTTCATATTCATATAACCGACTCAATAACTTCAAAATTGTTGTCATTTTGCTTCGAATGGATCAATGCTCGTCTATTATACTTGAAATACTACCTGTTTGCTTTCAGCACCTTATCAGTTTTGAACTTGATTTATTAATTATTATGATAAACTAATTCGCTGAGTACTGCCTGGTTGGCGTGGGATGTTATTGACTGTGCTTTGCATTTCTTCAGCTGACAGAGGAACTGACAAAGGTGGTGGAGAAGTTCACGTTAATGGAATCTCTTCTAGAAAACAAGGTGCTTCTCTAATTGCCATCCATCCCTCTATTCCTCTTAATTTTTCCTGTTTTGAGCCTGTAGTTGCTGCTATCTATATGCAGAATCTTGAGGTCAAGAAGATAAATGATGAAAAAAAAGCAGCCATGGCTGCTCAGTTTGCCGCTGAAGCTACACTTAGAAGGGTTCATGCAGCTCAAAAAGATGATGACATGCCCCCAATTGAAGCCATACTTGCACCACTTGAGGCAGAACTCAAGCTAGCTCGCCAGGAGGTTTGTAGATTAAAACCATATCCTCTGCCTTCCACTATCTCATGATTGTTTAATTTAGTTAGAACGGTACTTGCTCTTAAACAAGAAGCATTTCTTTCTATGAAGCTATGTTTGCATTGGGCGACACAACGTCTCACACATTTCTTACTTATTAGACAGGCATTGAACACTTTGACATTCCTTAGACTCACATTATTGCTTATGAACATCCATTTGTTATGTACTGGACATGTTGTATATTGCACTAACTCATCAGTACTGATAACCATGAATTTTCCATACATACAAGCTTAAAACCGGAACGCCAACATATTTGTATGATTAGCTACAGATAATAGGTCTTCAATATCATGCAGTTGAATCTGATATATAACTAAAAAAAACATTTGAAGATCATTGTAAAGTAATGAAATTTTTCAAAACATTATATTTTAGGAAAACAATGACTGTGCTCACTATCTATATGATATCGAAGCCAACCGCAACGTATATGTTTAACAGCTTTGCTCTTGTTGTGCTGAATCTCCCTTATTCAGATTGACCTTGTTGGTGTCTTGATCCTTAATGTACCGTGGTGTGGTTGGTACCTGGTTAATGGATATATTACTTGAATTCGACTCATTTAATGAGTCACCATGCTGAACCTATTTCCGACCTGTTTATCTAGTTGAAATAACTGGACCCATTTATACCTCACCCTCACGGGTTGACGTTAGATTGACAATCAGTCAAACTTGGTGAGTTCTTTGGCTGGAGTTGTCTTTTGCTCTATAGCCACTTCATTCTGATGGAAGCAGCCTTGATGAGGAATGATGATTTTCGATAGCTAAAGTTTTTTACTTTGGGCAAATTATGAAAACTATATTCCTTTGGGATAGTCATTCATTTTACTCTAACTTAATGTGGCATAGAGATGAATGCAAAGCAAATTGTATCATCTTACCTCTTTGTTTAGACCCTTTATACTACAGGGGAACTTCGAGGGTGCTTTTGGTTGCATGAGATTAAACTGCATATTTAGAACGTATATACCTACATGCCAACTGGCCATCTATGTTTACGTTGGCTAGGAATTTTCCATCAACATAGAGGGTTGACATCAGGATGACGACCGACCATGAAAACTTTGTCATATCCTTGATGGTCTCTCTAATGCTCCATTCCCGATTCCATTTTGATAAGGGAAGGCTTAGGTAATGATGGTGATGATTTTTTATATTAAAGAATGGTTACCTTGGGACTAGGGTTGAGCATTCGGTTTATTCAGTTTCAACTGAACCGAAGTTATCGAACTAGTCAAAACCGAATAAACCGAAATTCTAAGAATCCAAAACCGAAATCGAACCGAAATTAGCCAAAACCGAAGCCAAAATGAACCGAATAATCTATTTGGTTTGTTCAGTTGGACTGTTGCTTTTGTTTATTGGATCGGGTCCAAAGTTGGGATCGTGGTTAATTATATTAAAAATTGTATTTTTATACATACACTTGTTGTATTTCAAAGTTGTACCCAAAGTTGGACTAATTGTTAAATTATTAAAGCTAGACTTTAAAACATATACATAAAAAATTTGTTTCCTACACATTTTTAATCACAAAATATGCATAGAATTAATGTATTTACATAGTTGCATAAATCTTATTCGGTTTTGGACCGAAACCGAATAAGAAATTTTTAGTATTTTCAAAACCGAAACCGAAGCGAATTTTTTTCAAACCGAACCGTATCTCTTGTTCGGATCGGTTAGGTTTTCGGTCCAAACCGAATAATGCTCACCCCTACTTGGGACAAAGAAAGCTGTCATTATTATGTGCAAGACTCTAGGATACTTCCTGTTATTTACTATCAACGAGCAATATCAGTTTGATGATGACATTTGGTTACGTGTCAACTCCATCAAAGCATCATGTGTCAGTTTAGGTTTAGCCAATATTAAGGAAAGAGTGATTAGTCTAGCTAATTTTTTGTCATATATGTGTATGTACAAAATATCTACGCACATGTATAGGATAAAAATGTATCCCCAGTCCGTTTTTTTGGAAGATTTAATTGTTGGATCTCCTGTAAGTGGATGACGCTTCCATTCGTCCTATCTTCTGAGCTGTCTCTGCAGAGTTCTTACTAATTGCTCCTACTATTTTGAACTAGATTGTTTTTTTCTTTTTCCAAATATTATACTAAGGAACAGTAAAATAAAGTGAAGGGCAGCCTAACTTGATCCGACTTTTATTGTTTCCAACTCAGGGAGTTCGCATCTAGTAACATTGTGTGATTTATCTTATTGGCATTGGCAGACAGAATATTAGCCTGGTCACTGTAGCAATTGCGTGCCCCATTCTTTTGTATGTTCTCTCTGTCAAAAGCCCAGTTCTACTGTTAATACTTTGCTTATGTAGATTGCAAGGCTTCAAGAAGATAACAGGGCATTAGACCGTCTTACCAAATCGAAGGAAGCGGCATTACTTGAAGCAGAACGTACAGTTCAAATTGCCTTGGCAAAGGCTTCTTTAGTTGACGATCTACAAAATAAGAACCAGGAGTTAATGAAACAGATTGAAATTTGTCAGGTAGTAAGGAACAAGGGTTTACTTTCACTTTGCAAAATTATGGTGTTATGACCAGTTAATTTATTATAAAGTAAAATATCTGATACCTTTGTCCTATTTCTTCCTTACAGGAAGAAAACAAGATATTAGACAAAATGCACCGCCAAAAAGTCGCAGAAGTTGAAAAGCTTAGCCAGACTGTACGAGAGCTAGAAGAGGATGTTCTTGCAGGTGGTGCAGCAGCTAATGCTGTGAGGGATTACCAGCGGAAAGTGCAAGAGATGAATGTAATGTTTTCTGTTTGCTGACAAGCTTTAAATCTTTTCTGTTTCTGTACTGATTCATTAACATATAATTTTATTAGGTAGAGAGGAAAACCCTTGATCGGGAGTTAGCACGGGCAAAAGTTACTGCCAACAGAGTTGCAGTTGTAGTAGCAAATGAATGGAAAGATGCTAATGACAAAGTAATGCCTGTTAAACAATGGCTTGAAGAACGAAGATTTATGCAGGTAAGCAATAACAAGATGCGATTTACTACAAGAGTAACGGTTCTAGGATGTATTTGTAATCATGATCATCTCTGAATCTATTTTTGTCTTTATGTAAGTTTTTTTGCGCGGTCAGAGTTCATGGATGTTTTATTCTAAGTCAAAATGTTTCATAATTTTTGTTACAGGGAGAAATGCAACAACTTCGAGATAAGCTTGCTGTAGCAGAACGAACTGCAAAATCTGAAGCTCAGTTAAAGGTATTATTATCTACCCTTCAGATCTTAACAACTTGACATCTTCTCCAATTCATTCATAATTAAAATGAATGTATTCACTTCTTACGGGAGGAAAGAAAAATGTTTATTTATTTTTTTACTCAGGAAAAGTATCTACTGCGGCTCAAAGTATTAGAAGATGGTTTAAGAATGTCAACAGGTGGTACTCTTCGTACCAATTTTGAGGGGAAGAGTTTAAGCAATGGCCCTTCACGTCGCCAATCCTTGGGTGCAGCTGAAATTTTTTCCAAGTCTCCTAATGGCTTTTTACCTAAGAGAACTTCATCCTTTCAGTATAGATCTTCTCTCTCTAGTAGCACAAGTACAATATTAAAGCATGCTAAAGGGACATCAAAGTCATTTGACGGCGGCTCTAGGTCATTTGAGCGCAACAAAATTCTTGCAAATGGATCGTGCCTCTCACTTAACAAATCTTCTGATGGAACACAAGAGAATGAAGCACAGGGCAGTTGGAAGGACAATCTGGATGAGAAACCAAATGAGTTCCCTAATGTTGAAGGTGATGACTCTGTCTCTGGTTTGTTATATGACATGCTGCAAAAGGAGGTAATCACACTGAGAAAAGCGTGTCGTGAGAAAGATCAAAGCCTTAAGGACAAAGATGATGCAATTGAGGTAAGCGTCTGTTTGGCTTTATAACAATATTTGTCTCTTTTTTTAAGGCTGTCCAACATTTTTGTTTCAACATGTGTCAACATTCTGGCATTCAGATGTTGGCAAAAAAAGTTGATACACTAACCAAAGCAATGGAAGTGGAGGCTAAGAAAATGAGAAGGGAAGTCGCTGCCATGGAGAAGGAGGTAGCTGCTATGCGAGTTGACAAGGAACAAGACAAGAAGACCAAGCGGCTTGGTAGTTCCAAGGCTCCTGTTAATGGTTCTCAGCTTCTAACTGCAAGGTATATTTTAAAAGAACCTCTATTGCTGTTGGCATATTAAGTAATATAGGGGAGTAATTATGTTGTTGTTAAGGTTGTAATTGGACTTTTCTATTTCATATAGTAATTCGTGTTTTTTGTATTTCATTTCCTTAATCTAACAAATGTTCACACAGAAATTTCTGTTAATGCATCATAGAATGCTAACAAATCTCTAACTTCAAACTAAACAAATGTAGATGTTCCATAATCCATAAGATTCTTAACCACTTTAAATTTAACTTATTCAACTTAAAGATAAATCACTTTTGTATTCTATTTTCTATGGGGTTAATTAATTAACTAGGAGGTTTACTGCAATGTGAACTATGAGCTTATACTTATTAGGGTTCCAAATCCTATTTGGGTTCTTAGTTGATAAGTTCTTATATCAAGAGAACACTCCTAAATAAATAAAAGTGTAGCATAATTATGTTTAATTAATTACAAAATAATCAACTTTTAAGAAGATATGGAGTTTAATTTGTAGCTGACATGCAAAAGAAACAAAAAATAACTTTAGGGGGACTTCCTGTGCAAGCGTGTGTTTCTGACAATTTAGCTTGGATAAAAAAAAAGGATGAAGAAACCAAACTTTGCAAATTTGGAAGGCAACCCAAGAAAGGAGAAAATGTCCCATGGGCTCTTAACAATCCAGTGCTGGTCGGGGACAATATCTCCTAGGCGGTAGGCGCTGGTCAAATGGCACCGCTCTGTAAAGACAGTTCCCTTCTGCTCCTTTAACCACAAATAGTCAAGATCACAGAAAACAGAACATTTGCATGCCTTAAGTTCTCTTAAAAGAGTTGTACCTGTTTCAACAAAATTTACAGAAACCCAAAACTGATGGTCTTTACTATCTGCAAACAATGTTTTTCTGCTCATGCTTTGTTCTGTTGGCCGATGACATCTAGGATCTGGAGCCCGCCTGATGCATTGTAGTTGAAGTTCTTAATCTTCATGATGTATGTCAAAATTAGCAAGACCGGAAATAAATACCAGCTATCGAGCATCTCTCCTTGCTTCGCCACATTTAACTGCTTAAACTTAAAAGCACTATGAAACCAATAGTTCAAAGATTCAAAACAATTGGCTAGGAGTACCTTTGTAAATTTTTGTAAGATTTGTTGCATATCCTTGAGAATCACGTTCAGAAGTGAATCAAAGACCTTGCAACTGTATCAAGCAAAATGTACTACAAAATTTACTTTGTCAGATCCCTTCCAACGCTCCTCATTGGTCGTATACTTGAAGTTAAAGTTGATTTATACGGTGGAAGTTCTGTTTAAGAAATGAAGCGTTATCTTGTAATTTAGGGCATGATACTCATAAGATTTTTATCTGTGAAAATACTGAAGCTTGTCATTCAATTTGCAGAAGTGCGCAAAGAAGTGGGTTGACACGCAACCTCCAATGAGGACCGGCCAAGTTTGTATCCAAAGTGCTCCGCTTCTCTTTTCTTCCGTCTTCTCTACTTTATTGATCTCGGGCTCAAACCAGCACGAGGACTCTCCGACTGTCTAACTTCAGGGAGTAGCAGCATCAGAGGGAGAAAAAATGGTGCGCTCATCTAACATTTTTACTGTGTACCAAAGTAGTTCCACTGATATAAGTCGAAGCTAAGCTTGTGGCACGTTGTACTTTTGTTAAGACAGACGAGAGCTTCTTGTTGTTTCCTTGTATAGGTTAGTTGTTTTCTTAGCACTCTCTTGTAGCAGCAGGATGTTCCGTTTGATGGTTGTTAATATTATTGTATTATTAGATGTGTATTATCGTTATTTACACAAGTTGGTTCCAGTGTTTAATTCAGCTTCCCTTCATATGTAATTTATGTTGCTATTTGTAGTATGAGTATCACTTAGCAGTACAACTGAGATCTTTCGGAAACTGGAGAGGACAGATTTTTAAGCATGATAAATTTTCTAATTCACTGCAAAATTCATTCACATAGATGAATAATTTGTTTACGCTATTAAATAATGGGTGATATATCTGGATTTTGCTGTTTGCTTCTTGTTATCTAGAAATATAATGTAGGTCATGTTAGAACCGGGGCACAATTTTTCAATGGAAAACTGAATGAAACAGTTGTAAGAACAACGTTCCAACGCAACGCTTCAAGGAAGGTGCGTAACAGATATCCTTGAAGGATTCTGGAATACGAAAATCTAAGAAGATTTCGTAAACGTAGCAAACGATAGCAGTGCTTCTAAGAAGTAGATGTTGGCCGAATTGCTAAAGGCAGCAGTGAAGGTGACAGGCGAAAGATGGAAGGTGGTGGCCTGCTGGGGTGTCAAAAATACCAGTGCTCAAAGCTAGATCCGTCCACACGTTCAGCTTCCAGGAACCAGCAAGTTCGAATGAACTCGGAATGCTCTGGAAAATTGCTCTAAGACGGACTGCTCGGAACGATGACGGACTTCGGTTGTACGAGGAAGGACACGGTGCGCAGCAGCTCTCTCTTCTCTCTTCGTGAATTTCTGAAGTCTTCGAAGTATTCTGAGAGAGAAGAGAGACTCTGAATATATAGCTACTGATGTAACTGTCCAAATCCGAAATGTGTGCCACGATATAATGTCAGATGACTCAGATCCACAAATCCAGGATCAGTTACGAATCAGTCAGAACGTGGAAAACCACGAACTGCGCGAGTTGTGCCAATTTTACGAGCTGCGCGCGCGCCTTTAGCATATACTGCGCACACTGCGCGTACTGCGCACGCGGCGCGCGCGGCGCAAGCTGGCGCAACCCAGCACACCTGCGCAACTCGCGCAACCTGGCGCACCTGTGCAACTCGCGCAACCTGGTGCACCTGCGCAACTCGGCACACCTAAGTGCAAAGTGCGCCAACAAAACGCTACATTACGCCTCATGAGCCCATGAGCCCGAGTCCGAGTCCGAGTCGCTAAGCCCCTACGGGGCTTAGCTCCAATGAAAATTAATTTCCCAAGAGCAAAAAGCATGAATGCTTTTCTTGGATCCTTATCCTTACCTCTTAGTAAAATCACCCACATGGTTCCTTCCTTAGGGTCACCACCCCATGTGCATATCCCAACAACACATACTCATATATATGTTGAGATAACTCATGGTGCTTTTCCAATGTGGGACTAAACTTTACAAAGCATGTTGAGAGCAAGCTCTCTACATGTCAAGGAGCAAGAGCACCAACAATCCCCCACATATCTCACCATATATATGTGTCTAGGGTTGAGCGTTCCCCACAGTAATTGTCCATTTTGCATTAGGATAGATGTCGCTGACGACTTGAATCTTTCCGCATGGGTTGAATGACAATGTGATACAAGAATGGACTATGCCTTGAATTCTGCACCACAATTGTAATTCTTCCCACTCACAAAGTGTAGTTACATATGCTTCTGGCTGCACATTAAAGGCCCTATGCCAGCCTGGTTTCAGTGTATAATTTTGGGCGTCTACAAGTTTACCCTCAAGAGACGGCCTGATATCTCTTTCCATACACTATAGGTAAGTTCTTTATTAAAGAGACATGGCATGAAGCCTTGCGCTTCCTTGCGGTGCTACGCCGCTATGACATGGCCTAAAGTTGTCACGACCCGCTCCCGAATAATCGGATACGAGTCAGACACGTCCAGCCTTCGTCGATGAACACGACGAAGTAAGCTGTACAATACTAAGAAAAACTCCAAGTCACAATGTAATGTAAACAACACAGCTTTTATAACGTTCCCAGAAAATCATCAATATCCATCAAGTTTTTAATACAAAATCAGCCGGAGACAAATCCGGTCAAATGAAATAAATATACAATAATGAATATCTAAGATACAATCTCCAGAAAAATAAAGTAAAAGAAAAGCTGCAATATCCAATGCAATCATAAGCTCCATGTAATCTCCCACTCACCTGCAACGTATCCTGTCAGGAAAAGAGCAAAGTACAACCCTGACCAGACAATATACAATGTAATCTGTAGTACATAATACAAGGTGAAACCAGAATACCAGAACATGAAATGAAACTACGGTACCAGAGATGAAATATAAAAACTGCAGGCAATGGACGACAATCAATATGCTAGACAATGAACACGGCTATCAATGTACAAGGCAATGAATCACGACAATCAATATGCAATTGTGACAATTTGAAATATTAAACTAATGTGTGACCGGCTTAGGAGCACAATCAATCAATGAGGCAATGAGTCAATGAGTCAATTCTACAAGGTCCGACTTCATCGTACGTGAAGTGTACGATTAGGCTATCCACAATTACCTATGTTGGGTGTGGTCACACAAAAGCTAATATTTCTCCCAATCCCCGCAATAAACAATGACTCACAAGCAATGAACAATGTACAAGACAATCGTGTGTATCTCGTGTCCGATATGAGAACATGTCACATGAATGTAAGACAGAAAAACAAAGTACAAGTCGAGTCAGTGTACTTGCCTCGGTTTGGTTGCACGAGAGTAGTACTGCATGGTTGTTCACCTGTTATATTTTTGTACAAGTTATTAGGGTTTTGAAATAAAGACTTTAATTAATTAAGGCTAACTAGTTAATTAGAAACAAAATAACTAAAAAAATATTTATAAATACTAGCAATTAGTATTTTTAGAAAATACATATACCATAGCTTGAATTTGTGAAAATACTTTTAATTGTTCTTTAGAGAAAATTAGCTAGAAAAGTATTCAAATATTTACTTAACTATCAATTGAATGAATACTAATTATTTATATCAAAACTGTTGGCCCATTTGGTCATATGGTCAAACCTGATTTTAATAATTGAATAAACTCTGTCTGGATATACATAGCTAGTCGGGACATCTCGGACTCTTGAACATGATCAAGAATGGCTATCCACTGAATTCAAGACCGAAGATCTGTTTGCCTACTCGAGTCTGTAATTCCTTGTGCAATGTATTTTCATTTTATTTGAGTCTAGGAATATGTTGTACACCGAGTCGTACTGACAAATAGGCTACCCTCAAATGAGTTCAAAATGTTTTTAAAATGACCTCTCAAAAAGGTTTTCAAAAAGGTTTTCAAAAATCACCAAAAAGCTTTTTCAAAACCCTAACTAAACCCTGACTTAACCCTGACAGAACTCGGACCGAGTTCGGCCAGAGTTCGGCCAGAGTTCGGTTAGTGGCCGTTGTGATTTTGAATCCTTGGAACTTGGTCCTCCTGCAGTTGCGGATTTGACAGAGATTTGCTCATAGAGTTCTGCCCGAATTCTGTCAGAAGTCTGCCTTTGAAAGTCCTATAAATAGAGAAGGATTTCGATCATTTCAACTCACTCATTCACTTTCAATCTTCTCTCTATCTAAAGCTTTCAATCTTTCAAAGAGTTTTCTAGAGCTTTCAATTTCAGATCCCAAGCCAATTACAATCCTCTAGTTGATTTGCCAGTGCGGTACGGTCTAGAAGTTTCTGAGAGATTGTAATCAGAAGGCTTGATTGAAGAATACCTCTTCACATTTGAAGTTGGACGAGTTCTTCGTATCAAAACTCGCGTTGTAGAAGTTGCAAGGACTTCGTAAGAAAACTTGCGGTTTTTCCAATAGTGGATTCAACTGGTAGCAAGAGTTCTACCGACTGGATTAGTCCTCAACAGAGGGATACCAGTATACATCGATGTCTTTGCGTTTGCTCTCTTAACTCTGTCTTTACTTTATTTCAGTTGTGATTAATATTCTGTGATTGTGCTGCTAACATTTTTAATTAGCATTATTCCGCTGCCAACTCTATTCACCCCCTCCCCCTCTAGAGTATTACGCTTTACTATTTCGTTCCTACAATTGGTATCAGAGCGGGTGTTACAGGTGAAGCAAAGGTAACAGTGCAATTATTTATTCATTTTAATTAACTGTTATATAGATCACAGCACAACACATGGCAACTGTGAAATTCACAAGTGAAGGCCAGGCCACAAACAGACCCCCACTGTTTGATGGTACGAACTATACCTATTGGAAAACACGGATGAGTTTCTTCTTGAAATCACTTGACTTTGATTTATGGTCCATTGTTCTTGATGGCTATCAAAAGCCACCTCGTATAAATGTTGATGGAGTTTTAGTTGAAAAACCCCACAGCAGATATACAGAGGAAGAAAAGAAAAGGGCCAGTCTTGACGCACGTGCCATTAATGCTCTCTTTTGTGCTTTAGACAGAACTAAATTTAACAGGGTGTCTATCTGCACAACGGCTAATGAAGTGTGGAAGCTTCTTGAAGTCACACATGAAGGCACGACTCAAGTCAAAGAATCTAAAGTCAGCAGACTCACTCAAGAGTACGAGGCGTTCAAGATGAAGCCCAACGAAACAGTTACACAAATGTTCGAGAGATTCCTGGATATTGTAAATTCTTTGTCCTCCTTAGGCAAAGATTACAGTAACCATGAAAAGATTCGCAAACTCTTGCGAGCACTTACCAAGAACTGGATTCCGAAGGCTACTGCAATCATTGAAGGGAACGACCTCACAACTATGTCCCTCGAAGTACTCATGGGTAAGCTACTCACTCATGAACTGGAGCTACAAGATTTTGAAGAGCCTGCACCAAAGGAGAAGACGATCGCTCTCAAGGCTCAGCACAGAAAAGCTGCTGAAGGTGACTCAGACAGCAGTGGATCTGACGCTGAAGATCAAGCACTCCTAGCAAGGAAGTTCAAAAGATTCATGAGACATGAGGAGAGAGTCAAAGAGAACAACAGCAACAACTGGTATCAAGAAGATGCTGTTTGCTATGGCTGCAAGAAGAAGGGACACATGAAGAAGGATTGTCCCACAAACTCATCATCAAGCAAGAAGAGCAACAGGTATGAAAAAGGGAACATGAAGAAATCAACATCTAGGAGATATGCCAATACCAGCATATGGCATGAAAGTGAAGCCAGCGACTCAGAAGACGAACAATCAGAAGACGCTGCAAACGTATGCTTTATGGCATCCGATCAGGTACCTACTGAACCTGTAGTTGATACTTATGATGACTTCACCTTTGAGCAATTAGGAGATGCCTTCAGTAACCTGATGACTGATTACAGGAAACTGCGTAGCAAGTATCAGACCGCTAAGAAGGTACTCAAAGAGTACAAAGGTGAAATAGGTAGACTTACCGACCTACTAGCTGAGGTTAGAAATAATGTTAGTGAGTCTGGTGAGCTTTCTTCAACAAAGCTCTTATTACACGAGACTACCAAGTCATCTGAAGAGAAAGACAAAATTATTGACCAACTCAAGGAAGAACTTTCTATAGAGAAGAAAAGTCTTCGATGTGCACAAATCAGAATGGAATCACTCACTTCTGATTATACTAAGTTGTATGACACTTCCAAAAGATTGGAAATTAGGTTAGGAAAACAGCCTGAGCCTGCTGCTTCCTTCCCTAACACGTGTCACTTACCGAAAAATCGGAACATTCCCAAGCCAAACACTGTCAGACCTAACCATATAAAACCTTTACCCCAAAAGGTTAAGCCCAAACAAGATTATAGGTATGCTTTCTTCTATACTAGAAAACCTAAACCTACCAACCATGCACACCACTCAGCTTTCAATACTCGACATGCACAATATCATTATTGTGGCCTCATTGGTCATATTTCATCTGCATGTAGAATGAGAAAGCTTGTTGATTTAAATGTTTATGCTTGGATACCTAAAGCTAACAATACAGGACCCTACAAGAAATGGGTACCAAAAGTTTTATCTGCAAACTGTTTTGTAGGTGGAACACCCTTCACATGCTAGAAGCAAATGGATCCTCGACAGCGGTTGCTTACGGCATATGACCGGTGACGCTACCCTATTTGCAACACTGTCGAAGAAAAAGAAGGAAGGCTATGTCTCCTTCGGTAATAACTTGAAAGGGTATATTATTGGTATCGGTGATGTTGGTAAGTCTCCCTATCCTGTGATTAAGGATGTCTGTCTGGTTACCGAGTTAAAACATAATCTACTCAGCATAAGTCATCTAGCTGATCATGGTTATGGCATCAACTTTGGCAAAGACAAATGTACTATAGTTGATAGCTCAACTGGTAGTACTATCTTTAAAGGTATCAAGGAAGACAATATATATGTTTTCTATTTGTTAGAAGAAACTAACATTTCAGGTAGATGCCTAATAGCCAAGAGTGATGAGAGTCATCTATGGCATATGAGACTCGGTCACGCTAATATGGATACGATCTCAAGATTATCCACAAAGAAGCTAGTACGCGGTTTACCGGACATTACATTCAAGAATGACTCGGTATGCAGCCAATGTGAAAAGAACAAAGCTACCAGATCCACATTCAAGTCAGTAAACGCAGTATGTACTACTAGACCTCTACAATTGCTTCATATGGACTTATTTGGTCCTAGCAAAGTTGCTAGCCTCGGAGGTAAACTTTATGCTTTCGTAATTGTCGATGATTTCTCTAGGTACACGTGGGTATATTTCTTGACACGCAAAAATGATGCATTATTCGAATTTGTCGCCTTTTACAAGAAGGTACAGAATGAAAAAGGTTACATGATCACTCGCATAAGAAGCGATCATGGAGGCGAATTCGAGAATGCTGATTTTGAGCAATTTTGTGACACACGGTTTTGTACACGAGTTCTCATGCCCTAGGACTCCACAACAAAATGGAGTTGTGGAACGTAAGAACAAAACTCTAACCGAAATGGCCAGAATGATGTTAAACCAGTTTAGTCTACCCAAATATTTCTGGGCTGAAGCTGTCAACACAGCTTGCTTTGTACTCAATAGAGTTCTAATTCGACCCAAATCGAAGAAGAATCCTTTTGAGTTATGGTTTGATAGAATTCCATCTGTTTCATACTTTAGAATATTTGGCTGTAAATGTTTTATTCTTAATACAAAAGACAATTTGGGAAAATTTGATGAAAAGGCCGATGAAGGTATATTTTTAGGTTATGCGGCCAAGAGCAAAGGATACAGAGTCTTCAACAAAAGAACCATGATCATCGAAGAGTCAATCAACGTCACTTTTGATGAACTAAATCAGATGACGATCGATGACAATGACGAAGATCCAACTGTACCAAGCTCAACATCAGCTGATCCTCAACCAAGCTCTGCACTAGCTGAACCTCCTAGAGAAGATCCAGGAACCAGCTACCTTCAGAATTTACCGAAAAGGTTGAAATTTACAGCTGATCATCCAAAAGATTTGGTAATTGGTGATATTACCAAAGGAGTAAGTACTCGTACATCCAGTAGAGATATTGTTTCTAGTGTTGCATTTATTTCACAGCTAGAACCCAAAACTATTGATGAAGCATGTAGTGATAGCTTTTGGATAGATGCTATGCAAGAGGAATTAAACCAATTTGAACGGAATCAAGTTTGGGAACTTGTTCCCAGGCCTATTGATCATCCGGTCATTGGCACCCGTTGGGTATTCCGAAATAAACTAAATGAGAATGGTTTAGTGACTCGTAATAAGGCTCGACTCGTAGCTCAAGGATACAATCAAGAAGAAGGTATCGACTACGATGAGACTTATGCCCCAGTTGCGAGATTAGAATCCATTCGCATGTTATGTGCATTTGCATGTTTTCATGATTTCAAACTATTTCAAATGGATGTCAAGAGTGCTTTTTTAAATGGTTTTATAAAATAAGAAGTTTTTGTAGCACAACCTCCAGGTTTCACGGATTTCAAAAACCCTGATCATGTTTTCAAGTTGAAGAAAGCCTTATACGGTTTAAAACAAGCCCCTCGTGCTTGGTATGATCGTTTAAGCTCTTTTCTACTTGACAACGGTTTTTCAAAAGGCAAGGTTGACACTACACTGTTTATTAAGTCTTTTAATGGCAAACTTCTTTTAATTCAAATCTATGTTGATGATATTATATTTGGATCTACTGATGAATCTCTGTGTCAAGAATTTTCTAAGTGTATGCAGAATGAGTTTGAGATGAGCATGATGGGAGAGCTGAAATTCTTTCTCGGATTGCAAATCAAACAAACTGATAATGGGACATTTATAAATCAAGCCAAGTACACAAAAGACTTGCTAAAGAAGTTTGATCTGGACAATGTCAAACCTATTGGCACTCCAATAGGCAACTTCAACAAAGCTTGATTCAGATGAACAAGGCAAGCCAGTCGACACACGTAAGTATCGAGGTATAATTGGTAGTTTACTTTATTTAACTGCTAGTCGTCCAAGATATAATGTTTAGTGTTTGCCTGTGTGCACGTTTTCAAGCTAACCCAAAGGAATCACATCTGTCCGCAGTTAAGCGTATCTTTTGATACCTTAAGGGCACTTCTTCTGTTGGCTTGTGGTATCCCAAAACTAAGTCCTTTGACCTTATTGGTTATTCGGATGCAGATTTTGCTGGATGCAAAGTTGATAGAAAAAGTACCAGTGGCACATGTCATTTCTTATGCAAGGCTTTAGTCTCATGGTTTAGTAAAAAGCAAAATTCTGTAGCCCTATCAACAACAGAGGCTGAGTACATCGCCGCAGGACGTTGTTGTGCTCAGATTTTGTGGATGAAACAAACCCTAGAAGACTATGATTTATTTTACACACATATTCCCATTTTCTGTGATAACACGAGCACTATTAATTTGACTAAGAATCCAGTATGTCACTCTCGTACTAAACATATCGAGATTCGACATCACTTTCTTAGAGATCATCATCAAAATGGAGATATAAACCTTGTGTACATAGATACTGAAAATCAACTAGCTGACATCTTCACTAAACCTCTAGCGGAAGATCGTTTCAATTATTTACGTCGAGAATTAGGAATTTTAGACGTCAATAATATTAATTAATTTTGTTTTATGATTATATATCATTACGCAAAAACTGTGTTAGAGACAAGCCAATAAAGAGTCTGTCTGTCACCACAACTATGGTTGAAGCGAAGCGGTACTTAAGAGTTCCCCGGTGAACCTCCGCCAGCTGGGACAGTACTCCTACAGCTAATCTGAAACAGTCACTGTGTAACGACATTTAATCTATAAAATAATATTAATTATGTTAATTGAAGTTGAAATGACTAATCTTTGAATTAAATATTTGAAATGAGACAATGAAAAAGAATGGCTAAAATCAACTTTAAAGAACCCTAGGCGAATTCGGCCAGAGCTCTGACCGAATTCGGCCCGAGTTCGGTTGAGGGTATCAAGTTATATATACAGAACCCGAGCAGCCCTTCTTCTTTATTGCTTCCAAACTAATCACAACAGCAGCAGTAGCCGCGAAGGAGCCCCGAACCCTAGCTTTTCACCACCCTCTTTCTTCCAATCCAAGTGGTGAAATCCATCAAAAATTTGGATTCGTGCGGAGTTCGCCGTTCTCTTCGATATACTTTGATTTCGGGAGGTATAACCCCATCTTTCTCCACTTTTCAATTAGTGCATTTTTATTTCAATTTGCACAAATGGCATCCAAATTCAATCCATCAAAGAGGAAGAAGACGAACCCTAGTGAGGAAGGGTCATCTTCGCATCCACATACGGATTCCCTCTTCTCGTCGGTCCAAACGAGCGACGGTGCGTTCGACGGGTTTTTTTTTCAAACCCTAGACCAAGCCCTACTGTGGTATGGAGACTTCTCCATGAGATCCATATGCACAGGCGCTCCAGTCAAATGGACTGTATTTCCTAATCATCGTCATTTCTTTGAGGCATTAGGGTTACATCTTTTTGTTAAAATCTGCTTCCCTATAGCAACTAATGCCATTAGATTATTTTATTGCAATCTTATATTAAATACTTTTGATGTGAGCACTCGTGTTGGAGGTATTGATATCAATTTCAATGATGACCTCTTAGCGGAGATCCTTGGTATCCCCAACAAAGGTGAACCGCTAGTTGACATCACTGAATTTGATTTTCTCGAAGGCACGACACTCGCCAGTTTCAAAGCGGAACTCTGTGCACCTGATAGAGTACGCTCGGAAAATTTCAAGGCTAACAACATGAACTTGTTTAACTATGAATTGCATCGCATCATCTATTCCACTATCCTTCCAAAATCCACTTCAAAGGATGATGTGACTTCTCTTGAGCTGTCCGCCATGTACCACATTCTTAAGGGGATTCCATTTTCTGTCCCTAAGACCATGATTCAGATGATGGGTCATTGTCGTACAAGAGATAGAAATCTCTCTTATGCGATGATTCTCCCACGCATCTTTCAGCGCTTCGATATCGATCTGTCGACTTGTACTCAGGACCCTGAGCCCAAGTTTCTTCAGTTATCTCGTCGTAGCATGACTGCTTCAGCTCCACCTCCTGCTCCTCCTACTGCACATCCTCCACCACCTCATCAGTATGCCATGACATTTGAGGGCATACATCAGCATTTATCTGCTTTGCACGTCTCGATGACGGACATGGCTCGCGAGCGTGAGTTCCGCGATGTCACCCGCTATCAGGCGCTTGCAAACTCCTTAGCTGATCTTCGTTTCACCCAGACTGGTCATTCAGCCGGTTCCATCCCTAGAGATCCAGCTTTCTCCGGTTACCGCTGTGAGGATGAGGCTGTTCATGCCTACTTCCAGCCCGGTAACGCCTATGATTGGTACCGTCCTGACCGTGCTCCACATCGTGATTATGTTGGTGAGTTCTATGCTGGCGCCCCTCCACATCCTTCTGGCGCTGGTACCTCTGGAGCTGGTACTTCAGGACATGCTGGTCGAGCTGCTGATGATGATGATGAGGATGATGATGAGGAGATGTGACTATATGATTTTGAGTGATATTTTATTGTGCACTTGGAAATGCTCCGACATTCCAAGTTATTATCAGTACTTTTTTATTTAGCACTTTTTAGTATGCTTTAGTACTCTTTTCTTTCATAGACATGTTTATTATGCCTCAGTTTATGGCATTCAGTTTATTTCAGCACTATGTTTCAGTTTCAGTTTATGCTAGCACTATTTCTTATATTGCTTCATTCTTTATAACTGTCTGTGAAATTACATGCCTGTGATGATTTTCTTACAATACATGCCTGTGATATTTCTCTAGTTTTATGCCTTATTTCTTTTATATAAGTTTTCTCACTATTTGTTACTTATGCATTTGATTGCGGGGGAGCTTTATCTTTTGCAATTATTTTGCTAAGTGACAAAGGGGGAGAAAATTAAAGATCTAACATTTTTTTTGAGATAATACAGGACATGAACAATTCTACTTCTTTTTTATTTTTGAACAAGTTATATCATTCATAGTTTGTCAATTATCAAAATGGGGGAGATCGTTGGCCTATTTGGTCATATGGTCAAACCTGATTTTAATAATTGAATAAACTCTGTCTGGATATACAAAGCTAGTCGGGACATCTCGGACTCTTGAACATGATCAAGAATGGCTATCCACTGAATTCAAGACCGAAGATCTGTTTGCCTACTCGAGTCTGTAATTTCTTATGCAATGTATTTTTATTTTATTTGAGTCTAGGAATATGTTGTACACCGAGTCGTACTGGCAAATAGGCTACCCTCAAATGAGTTCAAAATATTTTTTAAATGACCTCTCAAAAAGGTTTTCAAAAATCACCAAAAAGCTTTTTCAAAACCCTAACTAAACCCTGACTTAACCCTGACAGAACTCGGACCGAGTTCGGCCAGAGTTCGGCCAGAGTTCGCTTAGTGGCCGTTGTGATTTTGAATCCTTGGAACTTGGTCCTCCTGCAGTTGCGGATTTGACCGAGATTTGCTCATAGAGTTCTGCCCGAATTCTGTCCGAATTCTGTCAGAAGTCTGCCTTTGAAAGTCCTATAAATAGAGAAGGATTTCGATCATTTTAACTCACTCATTCACTTTCAATCTTCTCTCTATCTAAAGCTTTCAGTCTTTCAAAGAGTTTTCTAGAGCTTTCAATTTCAGATCCCAAGCCAATTACAATCCTCTAGTCGATTTGCCAGTGCGGTACGGTCTAGAAGTTTCTGAGAGATTGTAATCAGAAGGCTTGATTGAAGAATACCTCTTCACATTTGAAGTTGGACGAGTTCTTCGTATCAAAGCTCGCGTTGTAGAAGTTGCAAGGACTTCGTAAGAAAACTTGCGGTTTTTCCAATAGTGGATTCAACTGGTAGCAAGAGTTCTACCGACTGGATTAGTCCTCAACAGAGGGATACCAGTATACATCGCTGTCTTTGCGTTTGCTCTCTTAACTCTGTCTTTACTTTATTTCAGTTGTGATTAATATTCTGTGATTGTGCTGCTAACATTTTTAATTAGCATTATTCCGCTGCCAACTCTATTCACCCCCCTCTAGAGTATTATGCTTTACTATTTCGTTTCTACAAAAACATTAAAACCATAAATGCTAACCACTTTTACATATACAATATATATATTTTAAATATCTTAGCTTATTTATTTAGAACTAAATTGACAATTTTGGAATGTAATAATTTGTAAAATCAAAATGACCTTTAGAATAGAAAATATTTGAAACTATTTATTTATACAAGTAACACTATATAATAATTAGAGTTTTAGATAGAATAAATTCTTAGAAATATTTTGCAAGATTATAGTAATTTTTAAAAAGCATAACTATGTAACAAAATCGTATATATAATATTTATAAACACATTAAAATATTTTACTAAGCTAACAATTATCATTTATTACCTAATCATTAACTAAGCAATATCCAGCCCATAACCTACTATACACAAAATTTATTTAAAAACAATCCAGAACCCAGCCATCAATCCAGCCCAATTCTACTTATCATACCCAGCCCACAGAACTCAGCTCAGCTCTTATTCTTCTGTATATAATCACAGCCCATCCCCACAGTCCGGCCCATGTACCCATAACCGATTTTCTACTGCTACTTAATTCTTTTCTAAAACTATATTCCTTCCAGCCCAATGTCTAGGCCCAAGAGTTGAAACCAACCCGGCCCAACTTATAACCTAATATAACCCAGCTTTCTCTCTCTTCCTCTCATTCACTCCGCCGACAGACTCTCAGCCTCTTCTCCCCACTTCGTCTTCTTCACTCCCTTCTCTTCGTCTTCCTCACTGATTCTTCAACCTCCAGCCTACTCCGAACCCTAACCAGCTTCCTCTCAGTCAACAGCAAAGAAGAAGCCGAGCCTTCTCCTTCACTTCGTCTACTAGCCAAGAAACCCTAGCCAGTCTCTTCAACCCACTTCGTCTTCTTCCTCTGAAACCCCCAAAGTAAACCCTAACCCTAATTTACTCCACCATGGCCGAAACCCCAGGTTCGACTCCTGTCACCACAAAACCCTAGATCTAGGTATTCTTCCCCAATCCCCCAGCCAAGAACCCTAATTATCTAACATCAGTAGCAAGAAGAGGGGTTCGAGAGAGATCGATGAGGAGTTGCTCACCGGCCTGACGGGGACGTCGATCCACGGTGATCCTCGTCGAGCCCGACGCTGCAACAGCTCCTCGGCGGCGGATCCAAGCACAGCGGCATCGTGGTGATAACGACCGGTGGCGGCGCAGCTTCGTCTAACGGATGATGATGGTGATGCTCCTCCGCGACGGCTCCGGCGAGGTCTGGCTGTTCGACGACGGCGAGCTCGACCTCTGGTGGTGGTGGCAAGCTCGAGGATCGAAGAGTCGGACACGTCCACGAGGCAGTGGCACGTGACTCGATGACTCAGCTCTGGGATCGAGGCGGCGCTCAGCACTGATGGCGGTGGCGTGAGGATCGAGGCGGCGCTCAGTACTGATGGCGATGGCGTGAGGATCGAGGCGTCGACACGCTCCACGAGATGAGGGTGCGGCAGTCGAGGAGACAGCTCTGGAGTCGAGGAGACAGCTCGACACGGCTTCGAGCGGAGCGTCGGTGGCGAAACTGTGGTGGCGCTCCGGCTAGCTGGCGGTGGCGCACGGCGGTAGGGCTCGCTGGAACAGTGAGTGGAGAGAAAACGTAGAGAGAGATGAGAGAGAGAGAGGACTGACAGTTGTCAGTGCATTGAAAAGTGTGTAAAAATAATAAAATATTGTACTGTATTTATAATAAAATACTGTAGTGGTATAGTTGTAATTAACATTAGATCTGGGGGTGTTTAGTATAGTGGCAGAGCAGTAAATAAAATTAGATCTGGGGCTAAATTAGAATAGTTGTAACAGAATTGCAATTTCAAATTTGAACAGTTTTTTCCAAATTAAAACAGGTTTTCAAAATAGCTTCCCAAAATCAATATTCCCTCCAATAATTTTCAAAAGAACAGATTTCAAAACAAGGATTTAAACTGCTAATCATAATTACCAATAGATTTTATTAATTACAATATTACCAACTGTTTAATAAAATCAGTTACATGCTTTCTCCAAATAAAAAAATTATATATTAATTAATCCGAAAACAACCATTAATCCATTAACATAATTAACAACAAAATAACAATAAATAGGAATTGATTAATAGCTAAATGAATAACTAATCCATTTGTTATTTCTCCAAAAGTACCATAATTACAACTTAACAATTAATCAATCAATATAGAATTAAAATTAAAATACTCATGAACAAAATATTTTATATAAAATATTAACCAAGTCTTTAGTTAAAGCAAGGATTTAATAATCAAAATAACAAATTAAGTAAAACCACTAATAATACAATTTTATTAAACAAAGTTGAAATTAATTTATTTTCAAACATGAACCTATTATTCAAGAAAATATATTTTTTAAAAAAATAGAAAATTTAGGAATTGAATTCAAAATTCCTCAAAATTGATTCCGGGAGTTACAAAAGCCGAGGCATTACCCCTATCCGGAAACCTCATCATAGTGTCACACTACTGCAGCATGAGGTCACAGCCTCTTTGTAGTGCCATTCTACCCAGCATGAAGCCTAAGGCTTCCTTGCGGTGTTACGCCGCAACGACATGGCTTGCAAGGCCGAGGCTTTACCCCTACCTGGGAACCTCATCGTGGTGTCGTGCCATTGTAACATAGGGTCATCCTCCCCTTTGTAGTGCTGTCTACAACTCTTTAATTTCATCATACAACATTAGGCTACCTGCCTATTTGCGGTGCTACGCCGCTATGACTTGGCTTGCAAAGCCGAGACATTACCCCTACCTGGGAACCTCATGGTGGAGTCATCCCACTGTAGCATGGAGTTTTACTCCTTGTAGTGCTGCGCTACTGTGCTTCCTGTAAAGCACACCAGGCATTCACTCTGCCTAAGAACTTATTAAGGCATTTAAGCCAACCTGTAACTCCCAAAATCATATTTGGTAAATTTTAGAGTTTTCTCTAATTTTCTTTGGATTAAATATTATTTTTACGAAAGCCTAATTGCGATTAAATTAGTTTATTTAAAATGAGTTTCGGATGTTAATGAATTTTAGTCAACTTGGAAAGTATTTTTGAATACTAGTTTGACGTAATAATAATTTGATTGATTTTATGAATGGTTGAAACCAATTTTTGTAGCTAAATAAATATCTATCTATAGGTATTCAATTTCGTAATAATGGATTTATTGATTTCTTAATAATATTATGTCTTTCAAATAATATTCTTAATTATTTTCGGAATTATATATTAAGTATTAAGAAAACTGATTTTATTAATTAATTAGTAACTAATTTCATAATTAGTTGAAAGTAACAAATTCGGGTGTTTCCATCCTGAAATCTGTTTTCCTTTTTATTTTGAAAATCTGGTTAAACTATTTGAACTGTCGGAGGGAACATTACAATTTTGAAATATGTTTTTATGTTGATTTTGAAAACCTACTTTTATTTGAAAATCTGTTAATGTTTGAAATTTAAAATCTGTTCTTTTGGAAATCTATTGGAGGAAATATTTTGGTTTTGGAAGCTGTTTGAAAAATTGTTTTGAATTTGAAATGCTGTTACCAATTATTATTTTCTACCCCCAGATCTAATTGTTATTACATCACTGCCATTTTAGATTAGACCCCAGATCTACTCCTATTTACCATCCTGCCACTCCCATCTCTGGACACACACAATATTATTTTATTATAAATTTACACACAGTCCTATGTATTTCTGACACACTGTCAGTCCTCTCTCTCTTTCTCTCTCTACACGTCACCTCTCTCTATATTCTCTCTCTACATTGTTCTCTCCACTGTTCCGGCCATCCTTGGCCTAGCTCCACCGCCGTCGTCACCGGAGTTCGACCCCACCGCCGAGCTTCTCCGCCGACCACCGTCGTCATCGCCAGAGCGCCGCCGTCGCCTCGACTGCAGTGCTGCCTTGGAGACTGCACCATCTAGGAGACCGCGCCACTGCCACTCCAGCGAGCTGCAGAGCATCGACTGCAGCGCCGACGCTTCGATTTTCGTGCTGCTTTCTCGAGCAGTACGCGGCCCTTCGCGACCCGAGGAGTCGTCTCGTGTAGCTCGCTGCCGCTTCAGAACTCGAGCGGTCATCTCGAGTTCTGTGCAACCGAACTTCGAGAAGCGCGTCGAGCCACCGCCATCAGTGTAGAGCGCCACCGCCATCAACCAAGTTGACGTAGAGTCGCCGCCGAGCCATAGATCAGAGCCTCGTCGAGCCTCGAGGAGACCCCGCCTCGATTTCAGTCCCTCGCCGCCGTCCTCAGACCGTGTAGCCGTTCGCCACCGGAGGGAGCTCAGATCCGACGACTGGATCTTCACCGAGACACCGGAGCGCCACCAGCTCACCGTCAGTGCTAGATCTCGCCGCCGCGCTGTGGATCGACGACCCCGCCAGGCTGGTGAGCTTCCCTTCTCGATCTACTCGAACTCCCTTATCTTCCTCGTTCCTCTGTAGAATTAGGGTTTATTTGGGATTAGGGTTTTCTCAGGTTTGTGAAGGGTGGATTTTGATTAGGGTTTCATAAGACCGGATGAGAGGAAGAAGGAATCGAAACCTAGGGTTAGGGTTTCCTCCATGGGTTGCTGGGGAAGAGGAAGCTGAGACCTAGGGTTCTTCTGGGGAGTTTCGAAGTGAAGGAGATGACCTAGAGCTTGGGGCTAGGGTTTTGTGGTGTGTGGATGAACGGAGTCGATAGAAGAGGAGGATGGGCTCAAGGTTAGGGTTTCGAGCTAGGGATTCGGCCATAGAAATATTTAGGGTTTCGGTGAGACTTTGACAGGAAGAAGAACTTAGGATTTCGGCCATGGCCGGATCTAGGGTTTGTGGTCGGATTTTGAAGAGTATGGAGAAGGTGGAAGTGTAGGCTGAGGAAGACGAAGAAGGAAGCGTATGGGTTAGGGTTTACTCTGGAAGTCCGGAGGAAGGAGGAAGACGATGGAGAAGAATCCAGAATTCTTCCGTTCGCTGAGTGAATGGGAGGAGAGAGAAAGCTATCGGTTATATGTTTGGGTGATTGATTTTTTGGGCCAGGTTGTCTATCCAAACCCTGGGCCAGACCGAGTAGGGAGTAAGTTTTTAATTTCTGTTTAATTAATGTTAAGCAGTAAATTGGATATGGGCTGGGTTTCTGGGCTTCAGGATTGGGCTGTTCTGATTTAAGAAAAATTAAGTTTAATTTATTGGTTTAACAGAGAGAATAGCTGGGATGGGCCAGAATCTTGGGCCAGAGTATGGGCTCGGGCTCAGGAGTTCAGTGGGCTAGGTTCCAGGCCGAGTAAAAATTTAGGTTTTAAATAGTGTTTAATTAATTATGTATGGGCTTGACTGGGCTGGGTTATATTTAGTTTGTGGGCTGGTTTTGCTCTTATTAATTGTAGTTGCTCTTATTTAAAGTTATAGAATTATTCTAAATGCTATAAATACTAGTATTAATTTTCATAAAATATTATTAGTAAAATATTTGGATAAAACCTTGTTATTAATATTTCTATTTCAATTAGTGAATAGTTAGCTATTAAGGAGTTTCTAAAGCATGAGAATTTTCTTGCAAAATATAGTTTAAATATTTCTTAAATAGTAAATATCTTAGTATTTTCTTGCTAAATAGATATAGTAAATCAAATGTTTCTATTTCTAAAAAGCTTGTTTAATTACAATTATTTTGCTAAACAAATGTTTCTAAATATTTCAAAAATCATATAGTATATATTCATTAGTATTTATATTGATTTAAACTATAATATTTTCTAAATATTATTAGCTAGAATATTCCATTAGCTAAGTTAGTGATATAGTTGGCTAATACCTTTATTTCAAAACCCTAATAATTATACAAAATATAACAGGTGATTCATTACAACCATGCAGTACTACTCTCGTGCAACCAAACCGAGGCAAGTACACTGACTCGACTTGTACCTTGTTTTCTGTCTTACCTTCATGTGCCATGTTCTCATATCGGACACGAATTACACACGATTGTCTTGTACCATTGTTAATTGCTTGTGCGTCATTGTTTATTGCGAGGATTGGGGAAAATATTAGCTTTTGTGTGACCACACCCAACATAGGTAATTGTGGATAGCCTAATCGTACAATTCACGTACGATAAAGCCGTACCTTGTAGTATTGATTGACTCATTGACTCATTGATTGATTGCTCCTAAGCCGGTCACACATTAGTTTTAATATTTCAAAATTGTCACAATTGCATATTGATTGTCGCGATTCATTGCCTTGTACATTGATAGCCGTGTTCATTGTCTAGCATATTGATTGTCATCTATTGCCTGTAGTTTTACATTTCATTTCTGGTACCGCAGTTTTACTTTTATTTCATGTTCTAGTATTCTGGTTTCACCTTGTACTCTGGATTACAGATTACATTGTATATTGTCTGGTCAGGGTTGTACTTTGCTCTTTTCCTGATAGGATCGTTGCAGGTGAGTGGGAGATTACATGGAGCTGGTGATTGCTTGGATATTGCAGCTTTTATTTTAGTTTATTTTTTTGGAGATTGTATCTTAAATATTCATTATTGTATATTATTTCATTTGACCGGATTTGTCTTCGGCTGAGTTTGTATTTAAAAGACTTGATGGATATTGGTGATTTCTGGGAACGTTATAAAAGCTGTGTTTTGTTTACATTACATTATGACTTTGAGTTTTTCTTAGTATTGTACAGCTTACTTCGTCGTGTCCATCGACGAAGGCTGGGCGTGTCCGACTCGTATCCGATTATTCGGAAGCGGGTCGTGACATGTTTTTAGTGGTGGCCCATGCAGGTCTATCCTAATGACACTTAGGTAATAAAGTGTTATTGGGGGACCAGCGGAAGCTTAGAAAAACTCATCACAGCATAAGAACCGCGGGAAAATAGTTTATAATTAATGATTTATGGTTTATGGTTATTGATGTTTAAATTTTTTTTGAAAATTTGATTTTACTTATGATTTTAGGATAGCTTATGATTTTTATAGGATATAGCAATCAACAGTTTATTTCTGTTACAGGACGGTCGCCACGACGAACGCTGGGACCAGTGAGCAGCCTGCACCCAGTGCACAGGAGCAGCTTCCACCGCCTCCGCCTCAGCCGCTTCCTTCGACGATGATGTTCGATGGCACGCAAGTGATGGCCATGTTCCAGTAATTCATAGAGATCCAGAATCAGCAAGCTGTGCAGTTCAGAGCGACAGTCGTCGACGCACCCAGGACCAGAGAGCCAGCTCCACCCGCACCGCCAGCACCGCCGACACCAGCAGCGCCGAGGCCAGGAACTGCCAAGGACTATCAGTTCCTCTGCCCGATGGATTTTTGGGGCAATGAAGGGATAGTCTACGCAGACGAGTGGCTGGAGAATGCTGAACGGTCATTGAAGATGGCGAGGATCCCGGATGATTTGCAAGTCGAAGTTGCGAGCATGCGACTATTCGACATCGCTAGGACTTGGTACCGGGAGGAGCCCCAGTTAGCAGAGCCCGGAGTTTCCTGGAAGGATTTCAAACTGCTGTTCCAGGAGAAGTTCTTCCCGGATGTGGAGCGGGACGAGCTTCGGATGCAATTTGAAGCAGCAGGGGAATATGACAGTAGCCCAGTATACATCAGAGTTCACCCGACTCAGCAGGTTCGCAGAGAACCTAGTCAGCACGCCGAAGGAGAGGGCTTGGATGTTCAAGAAGGGCCTCACCAGGGAGCTGCGTCATGCAATAGCTATCAGTCAGGCCACTACCTATGCGAGCATCCTTAAAGTTGCTCAGGGAGTGGGGAAGGAGATGGATCCGAAGCTTAAGCGGGACCGAGATATTGGCGCCAGCAGTTCCCAGGGTCCACCGAAG
This sequence comes from Iris pallida, assembly GCA_029216955.1. Taxonomy (NCBI): domain Eukaryota; kingdom Viridiplantae; phylum Streptophyta; class Magnoliopsida; order Asparagales; family Iridaceae; genus Iris; species Iris pallida. Next base: position 21,260,070 of record JANAVB010027397.1, on the reverse strand, counting down.
CGGACCGACACTCAGCAGAGGCCACCTCAGCATCAGCATCATGTTCGAGCACCGACATCGCCGAGGCAGCAGAGGCAGATTCAGACTCCGATGTACTTCTCTTGCGCATATTGCAAGAGGCCGGGACACCATGGGGAGGAATGCCGCAAGAAGTTAGGGCAGTATTTGGATTGTGGATCTGCCACTCACCAAGTGAGGGATTGCCCTGCAGCTTTCACTCGTCAGGAGCCAGTACCAGAGCAGCAGCAGGAGGACCCAGTATTTGAGGATCAGTAGTCGCAGGAGCGCAGTCGGATGGACTGTTATTTTCTTACTTGTTTGTAGTAGCTGGATTTCCTTTTATTGCCTATTTTGAGGCTTGTCTCTGAGTTTTCTTGCATTTACAGTTTTTTCTATTGTCTAGTGACTACTTGTTAGTCCTTGTTATTTTATTACATAAATAAATCATTTAGTATTTTTGTTGTCTTTCATAAATTTTGTCTGATTTTATACACTGCAAAATCCTTGAAATTTCGAGGACGAAATTTTTGTAAGGGGGGTAGTTTTATAACTCCCAAAGTCATATTTGGTAAATTTTAGAGTTTTCTCTAATTTTCTTTGGATTAAATATTATTTTTACGAAAGCCTAATTGCGATTAAATTAGTTTATTTAAAATGAGTTTCAGATGTTAATGAATTTTAGTCAACTTGGAAAGTATTTTTGAATACTAGTTTGACGTAATAATAATTTGATTGATTTTATGAATGGTTGAAACCAATTTTTGTAGCTAAATAAATATCTATGTATAGGTATTCAATTTCGTAATAATGGATTTATTGATTTCTTAATAATATTATGTCTTTCAAATAATATTCTTAATTATTTTCGGAATTATATATTAAGTATTAAGAAAACTGATTTTATTAATTAATTAGTAACTAATTTCATAATTAGTTGAAAGTAACAAATTCGGGTGTTTCCATCCTGAAATCTGTTTTCCTTTTTATTTTGAAAATCTGGTTAAACTATTTGAACTGTCGGAGGGAACATTACAATTTTGAAATATGTTTTTATGTTGATTTTGAAAACCTACTTTTATTTGAAAATCTGTTAATGTTTGAAATTTAAAATCTGTTCTTTTGGAAATCTATTGGAGGAAATATTTTGGTTTTGGAAGCTGTTTGAAAAATTGTTTTGAATTTGAAATGCTGTTACCAATTATTATTTTCTACCCCCAGATCTAATTGTTATTACATCACTGCCATTTTAGATTAGACCCCAGATCTACTCCTATTTACCATCCTGCCACTCCCATCTCTGGACACACACAATATTATTTTATTATAAATTTACACACAGTCCTATGCATTTTTGACACACTGTCAGTCCTCTCTCTCTCTCTACACGTCACCTCTCTCTCTACATTCTCTCTCTACATTGTTCTCTCCACTGTTCCGGCCATCCTTGGCCTAGCTCCACCGCCGTCGTCACCGGAGTTCTACCCCACCGTCGAGCTTCTCCGTCGACCACCGGCGTCATCGCCAGAGCGCCGCCGTCGCCTCGACTGCAGTCGTCTCGACTGCAGTGCTGCCTTGGAGACTGCACCATCTAGGAGACCACGCCACCGCCACTCCAGTGAGCTGCAGAGCATCGACTGCAGCGCCGACGCTTCAATTTTTGTGCTGCTTTCTCGAGCAGTGCGCGGCCCTTCGCGACCAGAGGAGTCGTCTCGTGTAGCTCGCCGCCGCTTCAGAACTCGAGCGGTCATCTCGAGTTCTGTGCAACCGAACTTCGAGAAGCGCGCCGAGCCACCGCCATTAGTATAGAGTGCCACCGCCATCAACCAAGTTGACGTAGAGTCGCCGCCGAGCCAGAGATCAGAGCCTCGCCGAGCCTCGAGGAGACCCCGCCTCGATTTTAGTCCCTCGCCGCCGTCCTCAGACCGTGTAGCCGTTCGCCACCGGAGGGAGCTCAGATCCGACGACTGGATCTTCACCGAGACACCGGAGCGCCACCAGCTCGCCGTCAGTGCTAGATCTCGCCGCCGCGCTGTGGATCGACGACCCCGCCAGGCTGGTGAGCTTCCCTTCTCGATCTACTCGAACTCCCTTCTCTTCCTCGTTCCTCTGTAGAATTAGGGTTTATTTGGGATTAGGGTTTTCTCAGGTTTGTGAAGGGTGGAGTTTCGGTTAGGGTTTCATAAGACCGGATGAGAGGAAAAAGGAATCGAAACCTAGGGTTAGGGTTTCCTCCATGGGTTGCTGGGGAAGAGGAAGCTGAGACCTAGGGTTCTTCTGGGGAGTTCCGAAGTGAAGGAGATGACCTAGAGCTTGGGGCTAGGGTTTTGTGGTGTGCGGATGAACGGAGTCGATAGAAGAGGAGGATGGGCTCAAGGTTAGGGTTTCGAGCTAGGGCTTCAGCCATAGAAATATTTAGGGTTTCGGTGAGACTTTGACAGGAAGAAGAACTTAGGGTTTCGGCCATGGCCGGATCTAGGGTTTGTGGTCGGATTTTGAAGAGTATGGAGAAGGTGGAAGTGTAGGCTGAGGAAGACGAAGAAGGAAGCGTATGAGTTAGGGTTTACTCTGGAAGTCCGGAGGAAGGAGGAAGACGATGGAGAAGAATCCAGAATTCTTCCGTTCGCTGAGTGAATGGGAGGAGAGAGAAAGCTATCGGTTATATGTTTGGGTGATTGATTTTTTGGGCCGGGTTTGAAAACACAAGTGAAGGCAACTCTAGAGGGGGTGAATAGAGTTTGTGTCGATAATCACCAAATAAAAATTAACTCTATATCACCTCCACAAAATAACTATCAAGATAGTAAATAAATCAGAAGGAAATGCGGAAGTAAATAAAGATCAGAAGAGCATACGCAAACACAGCAGTTTTAACCTGGTTTCCCTCGTTGAGGACTAGTCCAGGCCTGAGAACTCTAGCTCAGGATTCAAAGCCACTATTTGTGAAATAGTAGTTTACAACCCGTGCCTTTTCTTCAGAAGAGCACGTCAACTTCTTACAGAGGATCGCAGTGGCGATTTGCTTAGATTTTTCCAAGCGACTTGGAATTGTCCTAGTGACTTTTCTTTTCAACTCTTGCACAAAAACTTCTAGCTGAATCGCACTTGAGCACCTTGGGGCTTAGGAAGTTTTGTGGCTAGTAGATTGGAAGAGTAAGGCTCTTGACTATATAGGCTATGTAAGAGAAGAAGAATAGAAGAGTGGATGGTTTCAAGTGAGAGAAACCAAGGCCTATTTATAGTGTTCGGGACATGCAGAATTCGGCCAAAATTCGGTATAAATAATTCAAATATTTGGCCGTTGGACAACTAGCAACCAGCTAACCCTAAAATTAGGGATGCTGATTTCTAGGGGACAGAGTTCGGCCCGAACTCTGTGTGGAGGCAGAGTTCGGCCCGAACTCTGTCTCCAGAAGACAGAATTGGTCCATTGGGCTTTTGGGCTTTGTGGAGCTTGGGCTTGGTTCAGGAATTGGTCTGTTTGAATGGTAGAGCTTGGAGAGATATGTCTAGGGGTTGAGATGACTCAGTGCGACTCAACGTACACATTCTCCTAGACTCAATAAATTGAAGATTACAGACTTAGAACAATTAGGAAAACCAAGAGCCCTCTGATGACGCCTTTCTTCTGATATCTGAGCAGAACTGAAGACGTCTTTTTCTTTGACAGCAGTCGTCCGAAGATAAACAGATCTGGAAATCCCCGATGCGAGGCCTCGGATAGGTCGTTAGGCGGTTCGGAGAAATCTTTTTGTATGACGCCGTCTTCGCTCCATCATTAATTCTTCATTGCCTATGTCCTGTTTGATCATGTTTGATCATGCTTACTGCATGTCTACAAATACATGTTAGGCCAGCAAAATATGTTGCAGTACGATACAAGCATAGCAATATAATACAGGACAATTAGGACATTGCTAAGTTTAAGTAACAACATGATAGCATGTTAGGCCAACAAAATATGTTGCAGTACGATACAAGCATAGCAATATAATATAGGACAATTAGGACAATGCTAAGTTTAAGTAGCAATATGATAGTGAGTATATGAATATTAGTGACATCATTATGTTAAACTTAACTGATTAGCCATATTCAAAAACACAATATAATCATTGGGCCAACAGGGTTGTCTATCCAAACCCTAGGCCAGACTGAGTAGGGAGTAAGTTTTTAATTTCTGTTTAATTAATGTTAAGCAGTGAATTGGATATGGGCTGGGTTTCTGGGCTTCAGGATTGGGCTGTTCTGATTTAAGAAAAATTAAGTTTAATTTATTAGTTTAACAGAGAGAATAGCTGGGATGGGCCAGAGTCTTGGGCCAGAGTATGGGCTCGGGCTCAGGAGTTCAGTGGGCTAGGTTCCAGGCCGAGTAAAAATTTAGGTTTTAAATAGTGTTTAATTAATTATGTATGGGCTTGACTGGGCTGGGTTATATTTAGTTTGTGGGCTGGTTTTGCTCTTATTAATTGTAGTTGCTCTTATTTAAAGTTATAGAATTATTCTAAATGCTATAAATACTAGTATTAATCTTCATAAAATATTATTAGTAAAATATTTGGATAAAACCTTGTTATTAATATTTCTATTTCAATTATTGAATAGTTAGCTATTAAGGAGTTTCTAAAGCATGAGAATTTTCTTGCAAAATATAGTTTAAATATTTCTTAAATAGTAAATATCTTAGTATTTTCTTGCTAAATAGATATAGTAAATCAAACGTTTCTATTTCTAAAAAGCTTGTATAATTACAATTATTTTGCTAAACAAATGTTTCTAAATATTTCAAAAATCATATAGTATATATTCATTAGTATTTATATTGATTTAAACTATAATATTTTCTAAATATTATTAGCTAGAATATTCCATTAGCTAAGTTAGTGATATAGTTGGCTAATACCTTTATTTCAAAACCCTAATAATTGTACAAAATATAACAGGTGATTCATTACAACCATGCAGTACTACTCTCGTGCAACCAAACCGAGGCAAGTACACTGACTCGACTTGTACCTTGTTTTCTGTCTTACCTTCATGTGTCATGTTCTCATATCGGACACGAATTACATACGATTGTCTTGTACCATTGTTCATTGCTTGTGCGTCATTGTTTATTGCGGAGATTGGAAGAAATATTAGCTTTTGTGTGACCACACCCAACATAGGTAATTGTGGATAGCCTAATCGTACAATTCACGTACGATGAAGCCGTACCTTGTAGTATTGATTGACTCATTGACTCATTGATTGATTGCTCCTAAGCCGGTCACACATTAGTTTTAATATTTCAAAATTGTCACAATTGCATATTGATTGTCGCGATTCATTGCCTTGTACATTGATAGCCGTGTTCATTGTCTAGCATATTGATTGTCATCCATTGCCTGCAGTTTTACATTTTATTTTTGGTACCGCAGTTTCACTTTCATTTCATGTTCTAGTATTCTGGTATTCTGGTTTCACCTTGTACTCTGGATTACAGATTACATTGTATATTGTCTGGTCAGGGTTGTACTTTGTTCTTTTCCTGATAGGATCGTTGCAGGTGAGTGGAAGATTATATGGAGCTGGTGATTGCTTGGATATTGCAGCTTTTATTTTAGTTTATTTTTCTGGAGATTGTATCTTAAATATTTATTATTGTATATTATTTTATTTGACCGGATTTGTCTCCGGCTGAGTTTGTATTTAAAAGACTTGATGGATATTGATGATTTCTGGGAACGTTATAAAAGCTGTGTTTTGTTTACATTACATTGTGACTTAAAGTTTTCCTTAGTATTGTACAGCTTACTTCGTCGTGTCCATCGACGAAGGCTGGACGTGTCCGACTCGTATCCGATTATTATGGAGCGGGTCGTGACACAACCTCAACACAGGATCCGTTTTTCGCAGAAAATACATAGTAGACAACAGTGGTTATGGGTTCGTAACCCTTCCATGTTTCCAAGAACAAGTACCTACTGTTTACCTGATAGTTTTCCAGTCAGTGGTCCTCCCTTGAACCGAAAGTTAGATGTCTAGTAGATTTCTCTTTGAACTAATAACATAAAACTTTATGGTAGGATTACAAAAACATACTATCAGAACGCCTTCAAGCCCATCTTTCCTGCTGTGTCTTCAACCAGCTGACGCTTGAGGCCCTTCGTGAACGGATCTGCCAGGTTCTCCTGACTTCGAACATCGATTACTGTAATGACACCTCTCTTGATGTGATCGTTCACTGCCCTGTGCTTTAACCGCACAGTTTTCTTCTTTCCGTTGAAGAGATCATTTGATGCCACCGCCGCAGTCGCTTGGTTGTCACAGTATATCGAAATTGCCGGTATCTGCGCTCCAACCACTGAAAGATCATACATGAGCTCTCGAAGCCATTCTATTTCATCTGTTGCGGTATCAAGTGTAAAGAACTCAGATTCCATAGAAGACCGCAAGAGCATAGTCTGCTTCTTCGACTTCCACGATATAGCAGCTCCACCCATTGTGAAAATGAATCCACCAGTGGACCTCTCGCTCTCCAACTCTGAGGACCAGCTGGCATCACTGAAGCCTTCTACTACCGGCGGCTCTCCGCTAAAGTGTAGTGCATATGTCCGAGTCTTCTTGAGATATCTCATAACACGCTTCACAGCTTTCCAGTGCTCAATGCCTGGATTACTTGTGAATCGACTCAGCATTTTCACAGCGAAAGCTATGTCAGGCCTAGTGGCAATAGTAGCGTACATCAAACTTCCGATGACGCTAGCATACTCTAATTTTCTGACGCTTTCCTTCGAGTTTGGCTCCAGCTTTGGATCACCTCAGTACGGCGTATCAATTATGGAAAGATCATGATACCCGTATCGAGTGAGCATATTCTCAATGTAATGAGATTGTGAGTGTCAATCCAGTGTCCATCCGGATGATCTTGAGTCCCAAGATAACATCAGCATCCCCCAAGTCCTTCATACTGAACTTTGTCGAGAGGAACTTCTTTGTCTCAGTGACACAGCTTATATCCGTACCTAGGATTAGCATGTCGTCCACGTCCAGACAAATGATGACTCCTCTTCCGTCAGCAAATTTAGTATAGACATACTTGTCTGTTTCGCTGACCCTGTAGCCGTTTGATCTGATAACTTTGTCAAACTTCTCGTGCCATATTTTGGGAGCTTGCTTTAAGCCGTATAGAGATTTTACCAACTTGCAGACTTTGTCTTCTAGGCCTCTGACGACAAATCCTTCTGGTTGTTGCATATAAATCTCCTCGGTCAGCTCGCCATTCAGGAATGCTGTTTTGACATCCATTTGATGTATCACCAGTTTGTGTATTACCGCAAGGGCAATCAACAATCTGATGGTTGTCATCCGTGCTACTGGAGCATATGTGTCAAAGTAGTCGATCCCCTGTTTTTGAGAAAACCCTTTGGCCACTAGCCTGGCCTTGAACTTGTCAATGGTTCCATCAGCTTTCATCTTCTTCTTGAAGATCCACTTGCATCCGGTGGGTTTTGCTCCTTCGGGTAAACCAACTAACACCCATGTGTTATTGGAGGTAATTGAGTCAATTTCATTGTCTATTGCCTCCTTCCAGAAGACAACATCTCTAGTCTTCATCGCCTCATCATAGGTAAGCGGGTCTGCTTCCACATGATAGGTGACGAAGTCATCTTCGATTCTCTTCGGCCTCCTTGCTCGCTTCGTTGATGGCTCAGCGAGTTCTGGTTCAATTGTTGTTTCTCCACCAATAACTGTCACGCCCCGCTCCCGTAGGAGCGATCGTCCTCGCTAAGGCGTGATGCCGCACGAGCCTAGATTGCACTCGTGCAAGGCGGGTTCCATAACGGCCGATTTCAGCGGCTGCGACGGGATCGTCACACAGAAGTCCCGTACAGAGACATTGAATAATAGCAGCGGAAATTAGAACAAACACAAGTCATTCAGAAGAAACTCTTTTATTGATATTGAAACAAAGGTTACAGTGGGGCGCAAGGCCAATATTACAATCACTCAAGCTCACACATCTCACATTTACAAGTCACTCAGCTCTCTCTTGTAGTGCCCCGTCCCGCTCAGTCAATCGGAGAAATCGAAACGCCGACGGCGTTCGGACTTAGCCTTACAACGGCGACTCGAAGACATCTCGGTCAAGACGACCGCTCGCTCAGGTGGGGTAGTTTCGGTGAACTTGCCTCATCTTTGCCATCACATAATAAATTGTGTTTTCAACTTGCACAAGTAGGCTTAATAATAAAAGAGATGAATCCACATAGCTAAGAGAATAATCCCGACGGGTCAAAATAAGTTAGAACATGGAAAAACGTCCCACGGTCGGCTTAGAGTTGGTGTACGACGTGCTTTGAAAATGACACTCGATCCTTCGTCCCGTGGCTTGGGAGAAGGAAAGTTGGTCTTCGACACAAATTTATGAAATAGCCTAAGTCATAGGCGTTGCCCGCGTAAATGCTCGACAAAACATGCACGTTTCCATAATGCAAGGCTTGGCATAGCCTTTGCTCGTCCCTTGAGTCAAGTTATAGGCTCGATTAAGTTAGGCAAAGTTACGCCGATCGACCTAAGTCATTTCTAGTGCTGTCCCGCTCTTTCTGCGGTTGTCAAGTTAAATAGTCCTACGATCCCGAGGCCCGTCATATGAAGTATGACTTGGGCGATAGCGTCGCGTAGATCGGAAATCGGTTTGAGACACGATGGCATGGTCCTAGAGTTTTAAGGCACGGGCCACGGTTGATTCATTGAGTTTGGAAAGTGTTGTAAATAGTTGTTCTTGAGTTGAGTAAAATGATAGGGCAAGAAAGAAGTATGCTCGCGGCTACATGTCGGCGAGGCGGTCTCATAAGAAAGAAATATTGAACTTGGCCCTGAAAGAAATGGTGACACTAGAGGTAGCATGACTGTGTGAGACGTCAGTTTGAGTCGAGTCTTGCATGGTCATTGGACAACTTGTCGACAATGTGAGAGTTTCCCCGCACGGCAACCCGAGGCCTCGGGACCGCTGCGGGCATTGGGAAACAAACAACTTGTCGACAAGGTGAGAGTTTTCCCGCACGACAACCCGAGGCCACGGGATCGTTGCGGGCATTGGAAAACAATTAATTTAGCTGTGCTTTTGGCACGGGTTAGGCGGGGACTTGCAGCGGGGCTAGCTACCTTGCGCTGAAAGGGGCACCCGTCTAACAAAAGCTAAGAGGAGTCCACTGTGGCTCTAGGAGTCAGTGACCAAATCGTATAGATGAGTCGGTATATAAGTTGCATAAGTTGGTTGAGTTTAAGTCGGGAAATCGTCGCAAGGCAAAGTCAGTCGAGTGACACTTAACTCACAAGTCTTGATTGGGTCAGTTGGTGATCAAAATAACAAAGAGTGGCCGCGAGGCGGCGAGTTGGTTGAGTCGCACTGAGTTGCGAGGCACGACATAAAGGAATTATAGCACGGTCGTAAGGAAATTGGGTACTACCGCGTAGTTGCGTCTCTGATTTTGGCCGAAAGGCAAGCACGACTTGATAGGTTAACGTTGTTTGAGTCGACATTATTGTTGCAAGCACGAGATGGTCTAAAGACACAAATAGGCAAGGCGTCAGTCATAAAACTGATCCTAAGGCAAGAGTAGAAAGACAATACAAAAGGGGACTATGTTGCACAAAGTAAAGTAAACGTGTTGGTTTTGTATGGGTGGTCGAGGAGCTCATTCCACCAGTAAAGTTGAGTACTGACACCCACATAGTTTACATGTGCAGGCACAGGTAGAAGCTCGTGGCGCGGGGCTCGCTTGGATGCGTCGAGGCATGGAGTTCCTTGGCGATTCGAAGCGTGCGGCTGCATGGAGAAAAGACTTATACGGGACATAATGTATGGACATCGCCTTCCGAAGCTTCCTCTGGAGTCAAGACTTGCATTGAGAGATGAGAGAGAGAGAGCTGAGTGACTTGTAATGTGAGCTTGAGTGAACTTGAGAGAATTGTATTCTTGGCCTTGCGCCCATTGTAACCTTTGTTTCAATATCAATAAAGAGCTTCGTTGGATAACTTGTGTTTTGTTCTAATTTCTGCTGCTATGATTCAATGTCTCTGCATGGGACTTCTGTGCGACGACCCCGTCGCAGCCGCTGAAATCGGCCGTTATGGAACCCGCCTTGCACGAGCGCAATCTAGGCTCGTGCGGCATCACGCCTTAGCGAGGACGATCGCTCCTACGGGAGCGGGACGTGACATCTCTCATCTCTCAATTACAAGTCTTGATCCAGCGGAAGCTTCGGAAGGCGATGTCCATACATTATGTCCTGTATAAGTCTTCAATCCACGCGGCCGTACACTTCGAATCGCCAAGGAACTCCGTGTCTCGACGCATCCAAGCGAGCTCAGCGCCACGAGCTTCTATCTGTGCATGCACATGAACACTGTGTGGGTGTCAGTACTCAACTGTACTGGTGGAATGAGCTCCTCGCCCACCCATACAAAACCAACACGTTCATTTACTTTGTGCAGCATAGTCCCTTCTTATCAATTGTCTTTCTAGTCTTGCCTTAGGATCAGTTTTAGGACCGACGCCTTGGCCTATTCTGTGTCTCTAGACCATCTCGTGCTTACCACGACAACGTTAACTCATACCTTACCTCAAGACCCTTCTTGTGCCAACAACGTTAACCTATCGAGTCGTGTTTGCCTTACGGCTTGAAATCAAAGACACAACTACGCGACGAGGCTCCACTTCCATGTGACCGTGCTACAAACCCTTGCTGAGGTCGTGCCTCGCAACTCAATGAGACTCGATCATATCGCCGCCTCGCGGCCCTTGCTACTTTGATCACCAACTGACCCATCCACTTGTGAACTAAGGGTTACTCGACCAACTTTGCCTTACGGCGGTTTCCTGACTTAAACTCAAACAACTCAACCATAACCATACAACTTATATGCCGACAACATAGGACTCGACGCCACGTCTCATGCCGAAGCACGGTGTCTTCGTTGCAGCCAAATCTTAGGCCCAAACATTGTCTTCTGACCGAGCACGCATTCGACTCGACTCTTGATTCACTTCTTCTAATACTCGACTCAGTCCAAAGGCATATACGCGGATCGCCGCCCATGCCGACTAATCTATATGGGGTCACTAGCATAACAAGCTATACCTGGACACGTAGCTTGCGGTCGGCCGGGACCCTTCCAGCGCAAGGTAGCTAGCCCCCTGGAAGTCCCCGACTGACCCGGTGCTGTCGAGCCAGCACAGCTACCACCGTGTTTCCTTAGGCCGTATCGGTCCCGTGGCGCCACGGGATGCCGTGCGGGGAAACTCTACCTTGTTGACAAGTTTTCCAATGACCGTGCAAGACCCTTCACTCAAACTGACGTCTCACACAGTCATTGCACTCTCAGTGTTATCATCTCTTTTCCAAAACCAAGATCAAACCTTCTATCATTTGAGACCCCTCGACGACCCACGGTCGCGAGCATTCTTTCTATCATTTGAGACCCCTCGACGACCCACGGTCGCGTGCATTCTTTCCATGTTACCATATCATTTCATTCATTCAATGCCTATTCAATAATCTTTTCTCCAAAACTCATTCAATCAACCGTGGTTCATGCCCTAGACACTAAGTCTGTGCACCGTGCCTTAAGCCGACTTTCGATCCACGCAACGCTACCGCCCAAGTCATACTTTATATGACGGGCCTTGGGATCGTGGGACTATTTAACCTGACAACCGTAGAATGAGCGGGACAGCACTTGGAATGACTTAGGTCGACCGACATAACTTTGCCTAACTTACTCAAGCCTACAACTTAACGAGCAAAGGCCGCGTCAAGCCTTGCCTCGATGGAACGTGCCGTACACGCGTTCAACTTTGAATGACCAAGTCATTTGGGTGCCTAGACTTATGGCACAAGCTATGCAACGCAACTTAACTCATGGGGCAAGCCAAGGCTATGCCAAGCCTTGGACGACAGGACCGTGCATGCTTTATGAAGCATTTATGCGGGCGACGCCTATGACTTAGGCTACGTTCATAACTTCGACAACTTAAACCAACTTTTCTTCTCCCAAGCCATGGGACGAAGGATCGAGTGTTATTTTCAAAGCACGCCGTGCACCGATTCTATGCCGACCGTTGGACCTTTCCATATTCTAACTCCATTCGACCCGTCGGAATTATTTCCTTTAGCTATGTGGATTCATCTCTTTTATTATTAAGCCTACTTGTGCAAGTTAAAAACATGCGTTTTATTATGTGAAGGCTAACATGAGGCAAGTTTACCGAAACTACCCCACCTGAGCGAGCGGTCGTCTCGACCGAGCGATGTCTTCGAGCAGCCGTTGCAAGGCTAAGTCCGAACGCCGTCGGCGTTTCGATTCCTCCGATTGACTGAACGGGACGGGTGTCACGACCCGCTCCCGAATAATCGGACACGAGTCGGACACGCCCAGCCTTCGTCGTTAGACACGACGAAGTAAGCTGTACCAAGCTAGGGAAAACTAACCAGATAAACATGAAAGTATAGAATCACAGCATCTAAAAACGTATCCCAGAATGATCACAATAATCCACAAATCCAGATATCATAATGTACCAGAATCAACAGGAATGAAAAGTGCTATGAACTCTAAAGTCATAGTAAAGCTAAGTAGACTAAACCTGAAGCCTCAAGCTAAGCCTCATCCTGCTCAGCTAAAATCCTGGGCTCTGGCCCATAGAGTAGAACAATGTCCTGCAAGCATACCAGCAACATATCCTATTCAGGAGCAGAGCAAAGTACAGTTCTAGGTAATGAAACATGAACATGATATGAACATGGTACAGGAGTACAGGAAATAAAATACAGGAATGAACATGAAAGTACAGGAAAGTAGTACATGAAATAAGTACAGGAACTATAGTACATGAATGTAAAGTACAGGAACATGTAAAGTACAGGAATGAAACTATAATCCTGAAGTACCAGACATGACAAGTGCACAATATCGAAATACATCTAGTCCATGTGACCGGCTGGGGTGAGTACAGGAGCATGCACAGGAGTACATGAATATGGTACGACTTAGGACCCACGTGCACAGTGCGAGGCCTAAGCTAGGTACAAGAGTATATAGTAACCGAGATTGGTCACATGGCTAGTGTATTTCCCCACCCGACACTAATAAGTACAAGGACAAGGGTACAGGAATACAGGAGTACATGAATATCGTGCCATGACGTGTCACAAGAAAGGGTACAAGAATGTAAATGCACAAAACCGTAGAAAAGTACTTGCCTTGCTCCGGTAATCAAGGGTAGGAAGATGATCTGTCGGTCCACCTGAATTTTGTATAAGTTGGTTAAGCTTCTAAATAATCGCATTAGCTAATATTGCTACATAGTTAAAGATCAATGCTAACCCTAGGCTAACAATAGGTATAGACTAGTCAAGGAGACTATAAAAATAGTCCTTAATCTTAGCAATTTTATTAGCAAGATAAATTTGTAGGATAATGCCATAACACAATAGTACTAATTATATTATAATAGTTTAACTAAGATTATACAATGTAATTGGAAACATGTTCCTGGTAGTAAATATTACCTACAAATTTACTATAACAACACTATCAAGGTAGTATGTATAATCCCAAAATTGCAAGGATGAAACTGGAAAAACTTCTAACATACACTCCCGACTCAACTAGTCTAGCACCCACAAGCAACCCATTGTTTTATAAACCCTACAACCTTGAACCCAACTATTCAAGGTTGTTCCAGCACACAAATCCCTTACTTTTGTATTCTATTCCTGCATACTCATCCTTCTTAAGTAATGTCTTCCTCCATCACATCTTTCTTCACAACTAGAGTATCCATATACTAAACTGTATCATATACAGGCTTTAACAATTTGCTAACAAACAACTAATCCAGCACTAATTTTTCAACTAAAGAAACAAGGTCCCATAAATTATTCTCATAGACAAGAAATTAATACACACTACAGTTCTCACCAGTATACTGAATCCTCAAAAAGTTTACAACAACTAGCAATTCAACTTAATTGAATTAAGTCCCCACCCTTTCTGGTTACTCTATACCAACGGTCACTGAATTTTTGAATTTGTACACAACTAAATTAAACAGGGCAGCACAACTTCTTCCAACCACCCGATCAACCATGGTTCATCCTCGAGTTCATTCCTACACAATGTCAGCACCTGACAGTCACGAACGGTTGTTGGACACAAGTCGAAACTCGGACACAGCCAGTGGCTTGACGCGTACAAACTGGACAGTATAGCCCACGATCAACGCTAATAATAATTAAACAATCTGTAATGATCAGAAAAATCAAGATTTACCTGCAACAGAGTCCCAGATCAACCAGAGGTTCACTCCTTCGTGTCGGGTACGTAAGCTTCGTGTCCGAATTCAAACCCAGAGTCCCCTGAGGCATTATGACGAACAGGTTGAAGACGCATTAGAAGAAGGATTCAAAGATGGTTTTCCCGAAATTCTCTTGAGGAATTCATGGAAAATCCGACCAATAATCATCAATTGAACCAAACTCACCAATCAAAAGAGGATTTAAAACACTTCCAGCTCAAATCCACAAATTTTCGATCAATTGTTCTTCACTGATGAAAACGAAAATCAAAAGAATTTCAAGAAATCGATCAACAAATCAATGCTGCAAAAATGAGGACTCACCGACGAATCGAAACTCTTCGATCACTGATCAATCCGAGTCAAAGTCGAAATCCTCTACTGCTCACAATTCTTCGATCGATCGGTCAACTCTAGCTCGATCTGAGAAATTAGATCAGGATGATCAAATCAATCCGGTTGAAATTGAAAGAATAGTTAACCGATCAAATAGAACTCACCTCTATAACCAATTGATTCTCGAGGCGCTCGATGGATCTCCAATTTGCCAGGAAGAATTGATCGAACAGTCCTTCTCGCGCCGATCGATCGAGATCTCGCTCGAAGCCGTTCGATCCTCACGGGTTTGATGCGAGGAGTTGGCCGAAGATTCTGAAGTTGATCGCCGCTGGGTTGGAAAACTTCAGTCGTCGCCTGCTCGCCGCTCTGAAAGCTAATCGCCGGTGTCGTCGCCATCGTCGTTGTGCTTAGGGAGGAGGGAACCAACAGAATGAAAAAATTTCAAATTCTGAAACAAAATGGAAATGAGAACACTTTGTTCTCTCATTCATATATAATAAAAATGCCAAATTGCACTTTGCCCCTTCCGCCCTAGAACAATTACAACTTAACCCCTTCAACTTAAGAACATTTCCAGAAAGCCCCTATTCTTTTTCTTTATTTACAAGATCCACTAAAAAATCAGTTATAAAGTTAAATGGTGGGCCCCAAAGTTTGTTACAACAAACTATCGAAATTTAAAAAAATAATTCCACCTAACTAATTTCCCTCCAGAATATCAATCACCATATTTATTATTTTAAAATCAAAAACTTATTATCTGAAACTTAATCATCAACTATTATTAATATTAAAAATATTTTTTTAAACAATTTTTTTTCAAAACTGGGAGGTGGAGTTACAAATCTTCCCCCCTTAAAAAAATTTCGTCCTCGAAATTCAAAGGACCAAAACAAATCTCAGCAAATCACAAGGGTCCAAACACCAGTCATTTATTGAAAATAGAATTCCACAAAACAGAGTACAATCAAATCAATCAAACAGAGTGGGATAGCGCTTCCGCATCTCGTCCTCGCGCTCCCATGTGGACTCTCCCGGAGAGTGGTGTCTCCACATGACGCGAACAAGAGAAATAGTCTGGTTCCGCAAGTGCTTCTCCCTCCGATCGAGGATCTCCACCGGCTGCTCCTCGTAGGTCAATCTCGGGCCCACCTCCAGCTCGGAATAGTCCACCACATGGCTCGAATCTGGAATGTAGCGTCAAAGCTGGGACACGTGGAAAATGTCGTATACTCCCTCCAAGCTAGCTGGAAGCGCTAGTCGATATGCCACTTCGCCAATCCGTGCAGTCACGTCGAAAGGGCCGATGTCGCCTCTGCCAAAACGAATGGTACTTCTGGTTGGTGGGATCTTCACGAACACTCCTTCTCCAACCGCGAACTCCAGTGGCCGTCTGCTGCTGTCCGTCCAGTGCTCCTGTCAATCCCGTACAACTCTGAGATGCTCCCTGAGCCTTGAGACCTTATACGATAATTACACGCAAGAATTTGGAATAACACGATTTAACAATGATCAAGAATCAAATAGGTACGAGATAGAATAAAGTTTCGATGACAAATTAGAGGAGCAAAATCATGAAGACAAGCTATTAAATACGATCAAAATCGATAGTTTAACACAAGTGGACTAGGACAAGATAGAAAAATTATGGTCAGATAGACATGATTTAAGATTGAAGTTTTGACAAGACATGAACGGAGTATGGAATTAAATCTAGAAATGAATAATTTGAGGAAATTAATGGTCTAACAATAAAATGCTAGAAGGAAAATTAGCAAGGATTGATTTAGGAAACGTATGAAATACTCAAGAGATACAGTATCAAATCAGGATAAACGTGCAAGAATTTGTGATTCTCAAAAATCAATAATTATATGAAAATGGAATATAGTCTCCATGATATCTAAGAACATATAGATATTTGAAGTCACTTTACTTAGAATCCCTATCCCGCCAGTGTATGTCTGGCTGCAGTGAACTTTTGGTTCCATGACTTAAATAACAATATGTTACCGAATAACATATCAACTTTATCTATTTTCAAATAATTATCAACAAAGCAACTCAAGAGATCTTAATATGAAGATTTTGACAAAGTCTCGATAATACTCGAAAACCTATGAATGTCTGAAATCACTTCAACTTAGAGTTCCTGCCTCGCCAGTGCGCTGCTGGCTGCAGTAAACCTCAGTATCCATAGTCCAGATAATGACTGCAGCGCGCAACTGCCACGCCCCAGTAGATCATCGAATAGTCTCTCAACCTTATCCATGGAAATTTCCAAAGGCTTCAAGGAATTCAAAATGGGTTTCAGTAGTCCAAGTCACGGAAATGGTGAAGTTACCTGACTGTTAGAATACAAGGATTTATTAGGTACTAAGAGACGACAAGGGATCCCATCGGTGAGTATAAAAGGGCAACCAGGGAGATTTAAAATTTTAGAAAGGGCGAAGTTTCAAATTATAACAGAATTTCAACTGATATCTGGAATGGTAACAAGATTCCATTTATGGGACATTATCCCGAAGGAATAACAGAGTCTCGAAGGATGATCTGAGCAAGGTATTAGAGAGGATACAAGTTTCAAAATAAGAAATAAAATCCCGTACTGGAAACAAGGTTCAACATCTCAATTAACAATGAAACCTCAGACAAAATTTCGAAGGAAAACAACCTCCAATAGAATACAAGGTCTCAATTAGAAAACCAATATCAACAAAGTCGTGATTAGCAATTAAAATCTCGAATAGAAAATCTTAACGAGGAAACAAACCATCAAATAGGGAACAAGGCTCATTGAGTCGCGAGTAGGAACTGGAGTTTCAAAGTCCGAAAAATCTTGGATATATAAGACAAAATCACGAACAGAACAAAGTCTCAAAAATAGGAAACATGATCTTAAAATCTCGAATGGAATCAAGTTACGAATAGGAAAAGAGAATCAATGGGTGAATAGAAAACAATTATCCATTAAACAAGCGATACCCCAAATAGGAAACAAGATCGAAACAAAGTTGGGAACAGAAAATAGAAAACAAAGTCATGAAAAATGAATATAAAAACATGGTACTAAATAGCGGATATGAAACAAGTGAAATCTCAAAATAAGAGACAAGATCAAACAAGATCGTGAATAGAAAACAATTCACGAATGAGAAATAAAATCTTATAGGGAACGAGTCAAAATTTCAAAGATAGAAGACGAAATTTGAAAATGAAATCTCGAATAGAAGCAAGATTCAAACAAGGTTTTGAATGTCATAAATTTGAATAGGAATGTAATCCAAAATAAAGTCTTAAATATCAACAGGGTCTGAATGGGGAACAAAATTCGAGTTGAACCAAATCTTGAATTAAAAAACGACGCCATAGGAAACAAGTTATCGAGCAGAAAGAAAATCTCGAATCAGAGCAGAGTTTACGAACAAGGATGGAAACAACTTTCAAAATACACCTCGAATAGCGACCAAGGTTTCAGAATAGGAAATAAAATCTAATAATCCTTAAATAGGAAACAAGGAAGTTTCTAAGAAACAATCTAGGTGCAAGAGAAATCTAAGGAAAAATTGGATTATGAATCCTGATCCATGGTTTTCTCCAACCATGCAAAAGAGTCTTCTGTCTATCTTCAGTATTCTTTCGGGACTAGAATCTCTTCAACCTTCTTCAACTGTTCTGTCGTAGATTGGTCCCTGCGGTAGTGCTCCATGCTGTTGCTGAATCTGGAGAGACGGGTCCTTCTGTGATACTGGTGCTCCTCGTGCTTGTCCTTGGGCAGTGTGATCAGCGGTCTCCAGTAGTCCTTGACTTGGTGGGCAGGCGATTAGCAGTACAAGCATAGCCTTCGTCTTTTGCGGCACTGTTCGTAGTGGTGTCCTGAGCTGCGACAGAAATACAAATAATCGCCGGCAAAATCTGAATCTGAATCTCCCGCTGGGCTGAAGAAGCGTTGTCTGAGTGTGTTGACGCTTTATGGATCCACAGTAGTTGCTGTCTTCGTCATAAGTCTTCATGTCTCTCCTGGCCTTCAGCTTTCGGTCTTGTTCTATTATTTGTGCTACATTCTGGATCTCCTGGCTGACAGCTCCAATCTTCAGAGGAGTCGAGTCCTCAGGGACTTGGATGATCTTCAGTTGCGACTCCAGGTTCTCGATCTGCTCCTCGATGTAAGATATGTGCTTGGTGTCGGAGAAGTCCAAAGGTCCGGAAGTCTGGAAAGAATAAGTCTTTTCTGGCTCAAAAAGTGCATTCACAAGTCTGGCTTGGAAAATGACGGCTTGCTCTCTCTGGGTATCAAGGAACTCTTCAATCATCTCCGTCAACCACGTACTACCCATGGGGATAGTAGGGACGACCTGCGGGATGGAAGCTTGGAGACCTCAAGTATAGGTGGATAAATCGTTCCGGTGTCGCATGCTTTTGAACTATCTGAAAAACAGAAAACTATTAAAATAACCTAGACCTAAATACAACAAGTGTTTATAGAATATCAATATACCTGACATACCTGATATACCCTTATTTCCCGATTTTCCTATGCTGTGATCAAGTTTCCCTAGTGTAATCAAGTCCCCCAATAGTACGCTAAGACCTAGGTACCATTAGGATAGACCTGCATGGGCCACCACTAAAAACATGTCACGACCCGCTCCCGAATAATCAGACACGAGTCGGACACGCCCAGCCTTCGTCGTTAGACACGACGAAGTAAGCTGTACCAAGCTAGGGAAAACTAACCAGATAAACATGAAAGTATAGAATCACAGCATCTAAAAACGTATCCCAGAATGATCACCATAATCCATAAATCCAGATATCATAATGTACCAGAATCAACAGGAATGAAAAGTGCTATGAACTCTAAAGTCATAGTAAAGCTAAGTAGACTAAACCTGAAGCCTCAAGCTAAGCCTCATCCTGCTCAGCTAAAATCCTGGGCTCTGGCCCATAGAGTAGAACAATGTTCTGCAAGCATACCTGCAACATATCCTATTCAGGAGCGGAGCAAAGTACAGTTCTAGGTAATAAAACATGAACATGATATGAACATGGTACATGAGTACAGGAAATGAAATACAGGAATGAACATGAAAGTACAGGAAAGTAGTACATGAATTAAGTACAGAAACTATAGTACATGAATGTAAAGTACAGGAACATGTAAAGTACAGGAATGAAACTATAATCCTGAAGTACCAGACATGACAAGTGTACAATATCAAAATACATCTAGTCCATGTGACCGGCTGGGGTGAGTACAGGAGCATGCACAAGAGTACATGAATATGGTACGACTTAGGACCCGCGTGCACAGTGCGAGGCCTAAGCTAGGTACAGGAGTATATAGTAACCGGGATTGGTCACATGGCTAGTGTATTTCCCCACCCGACACTAATAAGTACAAGGACAAGGGTACAGGAATACAGGAGTACATGAATATCGTGCCATGACGTGTCACAAGAAAGGGTACAAGAATGTAAATGCACAAAACCGTAGAAAAGTACTTGCCTTGCTCCGGTAATCAAGGGTAGGAAGATGATCTGTCGGTCCACCTGAATTTTGTATAAGTTGGTTAAGCTTCTAAATAATCGCATTAGCTAATATTGCTACATAGTTAAAGATCAATGCTAACCCTAGGCTAACAATAGGTATAGACTAGTCAAGGAGACTATAAAAATAGTCCTTAATCTTAGCAATTTTATTAGCAAGATAAATTTGTAGGATAATGCCATAACACAATAGTACTAATTATATTATAATAGTTTAACTAAGATTATACAATGTAATTGGAAACATGTTCCTGGTAGTAAATATTACCTACAAATTTACTATAACAACACTATCAAGGTAGTATGTATAATCCCAAAATTGCAAGGATGAAACTGGAAAAACTTCTAACATACACTCCCGACTCAACTAGTCTAGCACCCACAAGCAACCCATTGTTTTGTAAACCCTACAACCTTGAACCCAACTATTCAAGGTTGTTCCAGCACACAAATCCCTTACTTTTGTATTCTATTCCTGCATACTCATCCTTCTTAAGTAATGTCTTCCTCCATCACATCTTTCTTCACAACTAGAGTATCCATATACTAAACTGTATCATATACAGGCTTTAACAATTTGCTAACAAACAACTAATCCAGCACTAATTTTTCAACTAAAGAAACAAGGTCCCATAAATTATTCTCATAGACAAGAAATTAATACACACTACAGTTCTCACCAGTATACTGAATCCTCAAAAAGTTTACAACAACTAGCAATTCAACTTAATTGAATTAAGTCCCCACCCTTTCTGGTTACTCTATACCAACGGTCACTGAATTTTTGAATTTGTACACAACTAAATTAAACAGGGCAGCACAACTTCTTCCAACCACCCGATCAACCATGGTTCATCCTCGAGTTCATTCCTACACAATGTCAGCACCTGACAGTCACGAACGGTTATTGGACACAAGTCGAAACTCGGACACAGCCAGTGGCTTGACGCGTACAAACTGGACAGTATAGCCCAAGATCAACGCTAATAATAATTAAACAATCTGTAATGATCAGAAAAATCAGGATTTACCTGCAACAGAGTCCCAGATCAACCAGAGGTTCACTCCTTCGTGTCGGGTACGTAAGCTTCGTGTCCGAATTCAAACCCAGAGTCCCCTGAGGCATTATGACGAACAGGTTGAAGACGCATTAGAAGAAGGATTCAAAGATGGTTTTTCCGAAATTCTCTTGAGGAATTCATGGAAAATTCGACCAATAATCATCAATTGAACCAAACTCACCAATCAAAAGAGGATTTAAAACACTTCCAGCTCAAATCCACAAATTTTTGATCAATTGTTCTTCACTGATGAAAACGAAAATCAAAAGAATTTCAAGAAATCGATCAACAAATCAATGCTGCAAAAATGAGGACTCACCGACGAATCGAAACTCTTCGATCACTGATCAATCCGAGTCAAAGTCGAAATCCTCTACTGCTCACAATTCTTCGATCGATCGGTCAACTCTAGCTCGATCTGAGAAATTAGATCAGGATGATCAAATCAATCCGGTTGAAATTGAAAGAATAGTGAACCGATCAAATAGAACTCACCTCTGCAACCAATTGATTCTCGAGGCGCTCGATGGATCTCCAATTTGCCAGGAAGAATTGATCGAACAGTCCTTCTCGTGCCGATCGATCGAGATCTCGCTCGAAGCCGTTCGATCCTCACGGGTTTGATGCGAGGAGTTGGCCGAATATTCTGAAGTAGATCGCCGCTGGGTTGGAAAACTTCAGTCGCCGCCTGCTCGCCGCTCTGAAAGCTAATCGCCGGTGTCGTCGCCATCGTCGTTGTGCTTAGGGAGGAGGGAACCAACAGAATGAAAAATTTTCAAATTCTGAAACAAAAAGGAAATGAGAACACTCTGTTCTCTCATTCATATATAATAAAAATGCCAAATTGCACTTTGCCCCTTCCGCCCTAGAACAATTACAACTTAACCCCTTCCACTCAAGAACATTTCCAGAAAGCCCCTATTCTTTTTCTTTATTTACAAGATCCACTAAAAAATCAGTTATAAAGTTAAATGGTGGGCCCCAAAGTTTGTTACAACAAACTATCGAAATTTAAAAAAATAATTCCACCTAACTAATTTCCCTCCAGAATATCAATCACCATATTTATTATTTTAAAATCAAAAACTTATTATCTGAAACTTAATCATCAACTATTATTAATATTAAAAATGTTTTTTTTAAACAATTTTTTTTTCAAAACTGGGAGGTGGAGTTACAACGGGGCACTACAATAACTTCATCTTGGACTACGGGCTCATATGAGATCTCAGTCTCATTTGCACCTATATCATTCTCCGGAATGTCTGGGAGAACAATATTTTTGTGTCTTGCAAACTTGTCTTCAAAATATTCAGCATCGCGAGATTCGATGATATGATTTGAATCAATGTCAAGGAATCTCCGAGCATCACTCTTCTCAGCATACCCCAAGAAAATTGCCTTCGTAGTCCTTGTCCCCAGCTTCTGAATCTTTAGATCTGGGAGCTTCATATAAGCCAGACACCCCCACACTCGAATAACATTCAAGTTAGGTCTGACTTTGAACCAGAGTTCATGAGGAGTTATGTCAGAAGTTGCATAAAGTACTCTATCCAGAATGAAAGTGGTCATTAATGCAGCTTCTCCCCAGTAACATTTTGGAAGACCTGCAGTTAGCAGCATTGAGTTCATCATTTTTGTCACGTTCGGTTCTTCCTCTTTGCTACTCCGTTAGACTGAGGAGAATACGGAGTAGTAGTCTCGCAGATGATTCCATGTTCTTTGTAGAACGATGCGAATTCATGAGACCGATATTCTCCGTCTCGATCACTCCTCAACCTCTTGAGCTGTTGTCCAGATTGCCGTTCAGCTTCGGCTTTGAACTTCTTGAACTTCTCGAACGCTTCGTCTTTTGATTTTAGCAAGTAGACGAATGCATACTTAGAGAAGTCATCGATGAAGGTTATGAAATACTTCATCCCAGCTTTTGTAGAGAATTGTTTGAAGTCACAGATATCGGAGTGTACTAACTCCAGAAGATCTGTGCTTCGATTGACCCGATGAAAGGGTTTTCTAGTGATCTTAGTCTGAGCACATACTTCATACTTCTCTACCTTACCCCCACATTTGGAGATAAGTCCTAGACTAGACATTTTATTTATTCTTTCACAATGAACATGTCCTAGCCTATTATGCCACAACTCAAGAGAATAATCAGAAAGAGCGATTGCATTTATTTCATCAGACTAGTTTACAAGCTGAATTTTAAACATCCATTCGGTTTGAAAAGCCTTTTCGAAGTATGTTACCTTCTTGGACATCACCATCTGACCAGCATTAATGTCCATCCTTAAGCCTGCATTGCTAAGCAGGATCCCAGAGATCAGGTTCTTGGCAATCACTGGAACATGCTTTACTCCTTGGAGCGTCAGAGTATTTCCGGAAGTGAATTTCAGCTCCACAGTCCCGATCCCCAGAACTTCAGCTTGGGCCTGGTTCGCAATAACAACCTTCTCAGAAGTTGGCTGGAACGTGACGAACCATTCCTTCCCAGAACAGACATGGCATGTCGCACCGGTGTCTATCCACCAGTCAGAGTCAGCCCCCACTGTTGTGACCTGAGCGATCATGGCAACGAGGTTAGAAACCAAAGAAACCTTACTAGGCTCACATTTCTCTGATTGTTTAGGCTTGGATCTGCATTTACTCTTGTAGTGGCATTTCTTGCCACAATTGAAGCAAGTCACGTGGGACTTGGACTTCTGTTGCTTGAATGAAGGACCCTTTACTTTCAGATTAGTGGAATCCTTTTTTTTGTGATGAGAAGCCACCTGCTTCCCCTTGGGCTCTCTCGTCTGCACTAGATTGGCCTTGGCCAACTGTTTGGACAGAGTGTCCATCTTCTGTTGAGAACGCATCTCGTCCTCAACATGGATCTCTTGAAGGAGATCTTCCAAGCTGATATCCAGCTTCTTCCAGTGCATTCTTGCATAAAATGTACTCCATCCTGCGGAAAGTTTAGAGACAATCCCTCTAACGACAAACTTGTCGACGAGGGGCATTTTTTCATCTTCTAGCTTCTGGCGCAGCTTCAAGAACTCTTTTACCTGAGGCAGCATTGCCTTCTCGTCTTCAAAGAGCCACTTGTGGTACTTCTCGACGATGAAGATTTTCGATCTATTGTCGTCATCTTCATACAGCTTTTCCAAGGACTCCCAGATATCCCTAGCAGAAGGATTCTTGGAGTATGACTCTGCCAGGGAGTCCTCCATTGCATTCAGAATCAATAGCCTACAAAGACTATTGTCCCTTCTCCATTTGGTCAATTTGACTTGTGCAGCAGCAATGACATCTGTTGTACCACCTTCTGGAGTCGTAGGTCCTTATGGAATCGTTGGTTCAGTCTCAATCAACATATGATCGACGTCCACCAGTTGTAGATTGAGGGTAATTTTTCTCTTTCATATTTGAAAGTGTTCTCCATCGAACTTTTCCAGTTTGTTAAAGCTGGTATCGAGGAGAGAGGCACGAGAGTTTTCCATTGTGCTGGTCTAGCTTTGAGATTGTTAGAACCGAGGAACAATTTTTTAATGGAAAACTGAATGAAACAGTTGTAAGAACAACGTTCCAACGCAACGCTTCAAGGAAGGTGCGTAACAGAGATCCTTGAAGGATTCTGGAATACAAAAATCTAAGAAAATTTCGTAAACGTAGCAAACGATAGCAGTGCTTCTAAGAAGAAGATGCTGGCCGAATTGCTAAAGGCAGCAGTGAAGGTGACAGGCGAAAGATGGAAGGTGGTGGCCTACTGGGGTGTCAAAAACACCAGTGCTCAAAGCTAGATCCGCCCACACGGTTAGCTTCCAGGAACCAGCAAGTTCGAATGAACTCTGGAACGCTCTGAAAAATTGCTCTAAGACGGACTGCTCGGAACGATGACGGACTTCGGTTGCACGAGGAAGGACACGGTGCGCAGCATCTCTCTCTTCTCTCTTCATGAATTTCTGAAGTCTTCGAAGTATTCTGAGAGAGAAGAGAGGCTTTGAATATATATCTACTGATGTAACTGTCCTGATCCGAAATGTGTGCCACGACATAATGTCAGATCCACAAATCCAGAATCAGTTACGAATCAGTCAGAACGTGGAAAGCCACGAACTGACGTGCTAAGTACAAAGTGCGCCAACAAAACGCCACATTACGCCTCATGAGCCCATGAGTCCGAGTCGCTCCCCAATGGAAATTAATTTCCCAAGAGTAAAAAGAATGAATGCTTTTCTTGGAGTCTTATCCTTACCTCTTAGTAAAATCACCCACATGGTTCCTTCCTTAGGGTCACCACCCCATGTGCATATCCCAACAACACATACTCATATATATGTTGAGATAACTCATGGTACTTTTCCAATGTGGGACTAAACTTTACAAAGCATGTTGAGAGCAAACTCTCTACATATCAAGGAGCAAGAGCACCAACAGGTCAGAAAGAAAATACAGTGGAATTTCTTCACAAGAAAATTACCTGGAGTTGATCGGCACACTGGATATTATGCTTACATGATGGTGACGAGTCTACAGTCGATTTTCTTTCTTATGTTTGGTTCTTTGAGCGAGGTTCAAGTAGTTTAGCTCGACAAATTCTTGTCTAATATAAGTTTTTGGCTAAGTTTCAACTTGATATATAAGTTCTTGTCTAATATATTTAACTATTCCAATTTTTCAACTTAATATCCTAAATTTTAAAAGTAGACAACCTAATACCATCAACTATTGAATATTTTTAACTTGAGATCCGTCGGGTGTTAAATTTTTTGTTAAAATATATAAAAAAAATGGGACTAAATTGTCCAATTGCCCCCCATTTTGCTGCGTCCCTCCCCCCATTAGCCGCTGCGGTTCATGTTTAAGTTGAGTTCAGGTTTGGATCGAGCTTAGTTCAAGGTTGGGTTCAACTTGAGTGATTATGGTGGTTATGGAGGTTTGATTAAGTTCATTAACTGTCGGAAGACTGGAAGGACTCGCCGCATGCAGGAACGGAGCGAACGGAGCTCCACGGAGGGGTGATACAAACTGCCAGACACCTACCATCACAGCGAAATAGCTAACGAAATTCCAACAAGAGATGGTATGACGCGGTCCATTTTCTTGGTGTATAATGGTGTATAAACATGGCGAGGACTTTTCAAATGATGGGTCAGGAGTTGGTATAATGATTGTTTCTCCGTCCAGGCGTCCCACTTATTTTACTATAATACATAAAATCTCACTTTTAACAAAAATTGTCAATGGCTAACAATCAACTACTGTGACCTCCCATGTGGACACTTTTGAAACCAAAATGCCCTCACATGGACACTTTTGACTCCAAAACTCCTTTGATCCCCATGTAGCTTCAAATTTCTGTGCATAGATAGATGCTAAGTGGGAACAAGCCATTGAGGGTATTTTGGTCTTTTAAGTGTTCATTTGAGGGGGTCAAAGGAGATGACTGTTAAACATTGATGGCTTCTGTTAAAAGTGGGGGATTCCATGCATTACGGTAAAACAAGTTAGAAGTTGAATTATGATAAAACAAGTGAGATGCAATTCAAAGTTTCTCAAAAAGAAAAGACATTTAGGTCGGATTTGGTTCCAGTTTGGTCCTTATAGGGTCCAGCTCAAAATTTAGGTATTCCAATTGGGTAGGGGGAATGCATCTCAATATATTGGATTAGTATTCTCCTGTGCGGCGGAAATAGGATGTCCGAGTAGAGACTATTTCCTAGTTTTTTTTTTGAGTCATTTGTGCAGTTGTTTTAATATATTTTTTATATACTAAATTACAACTTAATACCCTCAAGTATTCCAGTTTTTCAACTAAATATCTTCAACTTTGATATGCGTCAACTTAATACCCTAAAAATTAAAAATGACTATATTATCCTCGTCCTTCTCTCCATCTCTCTCTCATGGTGGCTGCACCCCCGCGGCCCCCCTCCCAACATCGTGCCTCCACCGACGGCTGCACCCTCGCGCCTCCCCCCCATCTAGGGGAGAGCAACGGTTCGGTTCGGTCCAAACCGAACCGAAGGCAGCAGAACCGACCAACCCGAAAACCGTAATTCTGCAATCCGAAAACCGAACCGAAATCTTCTAAACCGTTCAAAACCGAACCGAATTAGAACTTCGGTTTTTCGGTTCGGTTCGGTTTTGTGGGCCAAATGGGCCGGGCCAAAAAAAACACATCCAAAAAATGCAGCGTATAAACAATTCAGTAGATTGGTCCAAATGGACCGGGCCAATAAACAATTCAGTAGATTGGTCCACAACAAT
This sequence comes from Iris pallida, assembly GCA_029216955.1. Taxonomy (NCBI): domain Eukaryota; kingdom Viridiplantae; phylum Streptophyta; class Magnoliopsida; order Asparagales; family Iridaceae; genus Iris; species Iris pallida. Next base: position 21,232,525 of record JANAVB010027397.1, on the reverse strand, counting down.
GAATAATACGGCTCAGGTATACAAAAAAAAATGCAGCATATTGGTCGACATCTGAATTCTATACAAGTGGTAGTGAGCTATACAAAAAAATGTTGAGCTAATAAGCTACACAAGTGGCTGAGCTATACAATAAAAAGAAGGAATATTGGTCCATCACATCTGAATTATATACAAGTGGTCCACAACAATAAAAAGAAGGAACATTGGCTGAACTACATATTGGTCCACAGCACTACAGCAGTCAGCAGGTCAGCATATTGGTCCCAAGACTCCCAACCCATTTTCCTGCAGAAGATAATAAAAAGAAGAAAAAAAAACTAAAATGCGGCTCAGACAAGGCTTATTTATGCATCATAGTTGGATGCATGTAGTATCAGTTCTCGTATTCTCAAGCCAACATCATCATTGCCACTTTCTCCTCAAATATGTTAGTAAAATTTTCAAGGAAAAAATAAACAAATTAACCGCATAGATTAATAGATATACCAACTAAATGGCTGCATTAAATGCCTCGCCAACAGCTGTACATTTCAGTAAATGGCTGCAGTAACTGCCTCGCCAATGGAACACTTCCAACCTCCCAATGGAATAGACAAGCTGCAGTAAACAATAATACAAGCAGCAGCAACATTATGAACTATAAAGAATGAAAGAAGCAGCAGTATAAACGTTTTAGTTTAAAAGAAGCAGTAGCAAGCTGCAGTGAATAACAACTGCAGTGAATAAATTCTCCCAACAATAAATTCTCCCAAGAAGCAGTAAATTGCAGTAGCAAACTGCAGCAATAAATTCTCCCAAGAAGTATAAATATTTTAGTTTAAAAAAGCAGTAGCAATAAATTCCTCCAAGAAGCAGTAGCAAACTGCAGCAATAAATTCTTCCAACAACAACTGCAGTGAATATTGAATAAAGCAGCAACAGTATAAACACTTCCAACCTCCCAACAACAACTGCAGCAATAAATTTTCCCAAGTCCCAAATGGGAATAACAACAACTGCAGCCAGGCAACATCCCAAAAAATATAGTAGTTTGTTCCCAACAACTGCAGCCAGGCAACAACTGCAGATCAGCCAGACATTAAATGTAGTTTGTTCCCAACATCCCAACATCAGTGAGCAGGCTGCAGATCAATTTGTCTCCCAACATCCCAAAAAATATTACAAATAATGTCTCCAACTAATAGTTTGTTCCCAAATTAAAATAGCGTAAATACTCAAACCTCACTTGTTGACGTCGTTGATTCCACCGTTAACTTGCCCAATTCTAAATAAAAAATAAAATCAATGAAGAAGTTAAAACATTTACAAGAAGACATGGAAATAATACAATAAATAAGAAATTTAAAATTACCCATTTCAACTTTATATATGTCTTCAAACTCCTCTTCAATATTAGATACTATGGGTCGATCGGAAGGCCCTCGAAACCAATCTTGACAACAAATGAGACCTTGAACAATTTTTGGAGTCAAAGAGCTCCTATATGAATCAAGCACACGGCCACCCGTACTAAAAACGGACTCGGACGCCACGGTAGATATGGGAACGGCCAACACATCCCTAGCCATCTTCGATAGGATCGAAAAACGAGGAGAATTGAGCTTCCACCATCCCAAAATATTAAAATCATCACTCTCATCATCATCATCTACGGTGCTCTCATCTAGATATCGATCAAACTCGGATTTAGCATCACCACCACCCAATTCCATCTTATGTTTCTTGAATTGGGCTTTCATGAACTTCTTCAATTGCAACGGTTGATTTGCACTAGAAGGTTCAACTCTTTCACTAATATTAGTACCACTACCACCACTTTGTGAAGAGCTCATATTTTTGTACTCATTGAACATAGAGTACGCAACACTTTTTACTTTCTTCTTCATGGAATCGCTCTTCTCCGGACCATAGAGATGAACAAGAGCATATTCTACATATTCCAACTTATGTCGAGGATCAAGAATTGGTGCAATAAAAATCACCATATTTATTTTTTCAATGTCACCCCAATATTTTTGATACTTCTCCCTCATTTTGTCGGCCATGAGAGACAAGTCATAGTCATCACTCTCCTTTGATGTGCGCAAGAGAATATCAATGGATGTGATTTCGTCAAAGAAATTATTGCAAGTGACATATAAGGATCCCGAGATACGCAAAGTAAGTTCGTAGAAGTGTTCTAAGAAAGTGCACAACCTTCTTGCATTGGCCCAATCATCTTCAATAGGATATCCGCCATTCTCCGTTAGTTCCACTTTGAACCATGGATCTTGTCCGGCGAATCTCTCAAAGGCACTTTCAAACTTTTGTGCCGTGTCCAACATCAAAAATGTCGAGTTCCAACGAGTGCTCACATCAAGACACAACATTTTTTTACTTTGTATCTTTTCGGCTTCAACACACTCCTTGAACTTTTGAAAGCGACTTGGAGAATGTCTCACATACCTTACCGCATTTCGAACACGAGCAACCGATGGAGACATCAATTTCAAGCCGTCAACAACAACAAGATTAATGATGTGTGCAATACATCGCATGTGTAAATACTTGCATTGTAGAATGCTATTTCCCCAATTCTGAATTTTCTTGCTTAAATAAGAAATAGCAACATCATTGGAGCTCGCATTGTCAACCGTTATAGTGAATATTCGATAAATATCCCACTCTAGCAAGCACTTCTCTACCGCTTTCCCGATGGCTTCCCCTTTATGACTTGTAATTGGACAAAAGTTTATAATCTTCTTCTTCAACTCCCAATCTTCATTTATGTAATGTGCCGTAAGACACATATAGTTGACTTTTTGCAACGATGTCCAAGTATCCGTCGTAAGACAAACCATTTGCTTGGATTGTTTAAAGTATGTTTTTAGCTTACTCTTTTCAATAGAGTACATTTCATAACAATCCCGAGCCACGGTCCATCTTGACGGAATACGAAAACTAGGACACGCCACATTCATGAAGTGTCTAAAGCCCTCACACTCCACAAATCGAAACGCAAGCTCATCAACGATAATCATATTTGTCAAGGCCTTTCTCACTTCGTCTTGGTTAAATTTTCAGCTAGCTAGTTAGTATTTTGTCCTTGCCCTTCGCCATTGATTGCAAGTTGAGAATTGTTTGACTAGAATCATTGTTCTTTGGATTTAGTGGACATGCATTCCAGTGATTTCTCACATTACTAGTCCCATTTAGTTTAGTATGGCAATGATACTCTTTCCCGCAATGATTGCAACTTGCTTTTGGACGACCTTCCGCATCAAGAAATTTCTTAAATCTTTCCAATGCGGAGTTCTTTCCTTCGTAGGCTTTCTTGAAACTCGAAGCCTCGAATTTTGATTGGATATAGGATCATTTGTGGCTTGAGAGCTAGTTGGCGGTTGAGTATCACCTTCTTACGCCATCTAAAACAATAATTTGTACTTTGTATATATGAAACATGAATAACAAATTTCAATAAAACAAAATTAAGAAATACGCACATTGCATGAATATGATGTGGTTGCCATTGATTGGATTCATGGTGCTACCTATTCAACATACACAATTCAATGAGTAACCCATTGATTGGGTTGGTGCTGAATTCTAGTGAGTTTTCTAAAGAATCTAAAATGCACAAATATAGTGCACTGCACTATTACAGAGTCTGAAATATATACTCCATAGTGTAGATATATAAATATAATATCAATGTTCCAAGAAATGCGATTATAAACTACAAGTTGCAACAAATTGCAACTCCAACTCAAAAGTATCAAATACAACATAAACAATTCAGAATCAATAAATCTGGTAACAATTCAGAAGTAGTCAAGTAGACACCTTCTCAATTCATCATGCATGTTATTTTTCAAGGACAAATAGACACTTTCTCAATTCATCAGCCTTCTCATATAAACAATTCAGATAGAAACTCCCAACTCGTATAAACAATTCAGAAGAAACATATTGCTTGTTATTTTTCAAGGGCAAGTAGACACCTTCTCAATTCATCATGCATGTTATTTTTCATATAAACAATTCAGAAGTAGTCAAGTAGACACCTTCTCATTTCATCATGCATGTTATTTTTCAAGGGCAAGTAGACACCTTCTCAATTCATCAGCCTTCTCATATAAACAATTCAGATAGAAACTCCCAACTCGTATAAACAATTCAGTAGAAACATATTGCTTCTAAAATAGGAAAGAAACTCCCAACTCGTATAAACAATTCAGTAGAAACATATTGCTTATCAAGTTATCATGCATGTTATTTTTTAAGAAACTCCAACTCGTATAAACAATTCAGTAGAAACTCCAACTCATATAAACAATTCAGTAGAAACTCCAATTCAGTATAAAAGTTCTCAACTTCTCATCAGCATTCATTTCAGCCCTATTTTTCTCTCTCATCCGCCATGAATAACACATATTGCTTATCATGCATGCTATTTTTTAAGCCGTCAACAAGACACATATTGCTTATCATGGGAATTAATCCCTAATTCATCTTCAGTAGACACATACGGTTGATCAATTATCATGCATGTTATTTTTTTGGGACAACTAATTTCAAAATCTGTTTGATATCTGTAGGCGACAAAAATAAATAAATAAACAAATTAATCCCTAATTCATCTTCAGTAGACACATATTGCTCTTTACAAACAAGTAATTGACTATATTTGAAGACAGATTTACACCAGTGAAGGCTGAAGTCGAAAGCACGAGATCGAGAATTTGGTCAAAAATTCCAAATCTGTCAAAACAAATTAATACAAAAAACAAATTTATCATTTGGCCCAAACATTACAAAGTAAATAAAATATAAATTTTAGGAGAAAGAAACATGAAGGAAAAACTTACCAAAGTCGGAGAATGACGTGCTCAAGTCGAGATCTGGCTTGTAGATCTAGGTTCACTTTAGATCTGGCTTGTAGATCTAAGTTTAGACCTGTAGATCTAACCTCTAAGTTCAGATCTAAGTCGAGATCTGGCCTGTAGATCTAAGCTGGAGAACACGAAGAGGAGAAGAGGAAAAAAAACCCCTAAAGGCGGCTACGCCGGCGGCCGGAGAGGAGCGGCGGATGAGAGAAAAAACTAGGGCAGAAATGAGCGGAGCGGCGGATGAGATGAGAGAGAAAACTAGGGCAGAAATGAGCGGCGGTTCAGAGCTTCAGAACTTTTATAAGGGGGGAGGGGTAAAATAGTAAAATCACATATTAATTTCGGTTTTCGGGTCGGGTCGGTTACCGAAACCCAAAACCCTGATCCGACCCGAAAATCGCAAATCTAGTATCCTGAGAACCGAACTTCGAACCGGTTTTTCAAAAACCGAACCGAATGCTTGTTTCGGTTCGGTTTGGGTCGGTTTTTGATTTTAAACCGACTTCTGCTCACCCCTACCCCCATCCCAGTGTCGCGTCCCACCCCTCCTGGCGGCTGCACCCCCGCGCCCCCAACCCGCCCCCTCTCTCTCCTTCCGCGGTGGTGGAGGTAGCATCCCGCGCACGGTGAAGGAAAAAAGGGGGGCACGGGGGTGGTACAACGGTTTGCAGCCACCGTAGGAGGGGGTATGGATAACTTGATCATTTTTAAATTTGAGGATATCAAGTTGACGTATATCAAAGTTGAGGGTATCAAGTTGAATATTTGTAATAGTTGAGTGTATCAAGTTGAGATTTAACTTCTTCTTTTTTAATACGAATAGGAATCTCGATATTTTCTCATCCATATTAGGTAAGCAATGGAAGCCCTTTTGATTGGATATAACTAACCGAGGATAAGCCCCACAAAGGTTGAGGACAGCGATGGCTTCTAAATGCTCAATGCGTGCGAATGCATCACAGATTTTGTACCTGACATGTGCTTCTAAATGCTCAATGCGTGCGAATGCATCACAGATTTTGTACCTGACATGTGCGACATGTACAAGGCCCACACCCACATGAACTACACCAAGGCCGCATGCCAAATAGAGTACTATTTATTCTTCTCTACAATATTAATATTTTTGTTCCGGATTATTATTTCATACGCCACCTAGGAGTAGGGGTGAGCATTCGGTTTATTCGGGTCCAATCGAATCGAATAACCGAAAATCGAATTGGACCGAAACTAAATAAACAAAACCGAAATCGAACCGAATTGGTCAATAACCGAGCCGAACCGAACCGAATTAAATCGGTTCGATTTTCGGTTTATTCGGTTTACTTGTGCTTTTTTTGTTTATATATATATATATATATATATATATATATAAATTAAATTTTCTTATTCGGTTTTCGGTTTTGGACCGAAACAGAAACCCAAAACCGAAACCGAATAAGAAAATTTAATATTTTCAAAAATCTTATTCGGTTCGGTTCGACTTTCGGTCCAAAACCGAATAATGCTCACCCCTACCTAGGAATTCAGAAACTACATCAACACTTTGTCTATTAAAATAAATTGTCAAATCCGTCAGAAGCCTCCCACCTTAGCTACATAAGATAGATAGAGTTGTTCGACTTAAAATACAGTGACCCCTCTTTTATTATTTCTATTATGAAAATAATTATACTGGTCATCATTCTCTTTTATAAATTAGTTAAATTACAACTTGATATTCTTAATTATTCAAAAAAATTAACTTGATATCCTCAATTTTGATATTTACCAACTTAATACTCTAAATTTTTAAATAAATCAAATTATCGTCATTCCTCCCTCCCCACTCTTTCTCCCAGTAGCAGCACCGCCACGCCTCCAGCGTCGCGTCCCACCCTCCCGACGGGTTGCATCCCGCGGCCCCCCTCCCCAGCGCCCCCCCCCCCCCCTCTGGTCCGGCGGCTGCACCCCCTCCCCCTCCCCAACGGCCCTACGCCGCATATTTCTCCACCGCGCGCGTGCTGCCACCGTCGCTGGCAGAGAGAGACGGGAGGCAGCGCTGGAGGAGGGGCCGCGGGGTGCAACCGCTGGAAGAGGACGAGATGCTGGGAAGGGGGCGGATGGGTGCAGCCGGGTGGGAAAGGGGGGAGGGGGATGGAATGAGGGTAATTTTGACATTTTTAAGTTTTAAGGTATCAGGTTGACGTCTATAAAAGTTGAGGGTATCAAGTTGAAAATTTTCAATAGTTGAGGGTATAAAACTTGAATAGTTGAGGGTATGAAACTTGAATAGTTGAGGGTATGACTATGAAGTTGTAATTTAGCCTAAATTTTATAAAATATAGGGGTGGTTAGTGTTGTAAGTTTCTATAAAAAATATAAACTATAGGAATAGACCGTGTAGTTAGTTTCAAAGCATGAATCATTTTTGTAATAAATATAAAAATATAGGAAAAGTTAACACAATTTGCCAAATATAAGACCCTTCCAAATATAAGACCCTTGCATCAAATTTCTACATCAAAAATCCTTAGTAACACTTTTTTCAGGTTGTTGGCGGGAACGAAAAGTAGGACTGAAAATTTTGAATAATTATTACACTCTTTTTTTTAACCTTTAGTTTCACTTTTTACCTTTTTATCCAAAGGAAAAAATCGATTGGAAAGTAAATTCTTTTAGTATGATAACTAATTATTAGTTAATAAAATGATTATATTAATATCAATAATTATGTTAATTTTAAATTATTATTATTATTACTACTATGAGCATTTCAAGTGGACTCTCTATTGAACTTCCTTCCAAAATTCAGGGAAGAAATGTAAATTTTGTTATGGAGAAATAGCCCCTTAAGGCTAACCTTAACGACTAATGATTAAACCTATTTTTTATTCTAATTTAAATTTTCTGTCCCCTCAAATAGCAAAAAGAAAAATGCAAGACCGGACCTGAATATTTTTCTGATATGTTTACATTTGGATTTTAAACTTTCTATAATTAGATTTCAACACTAATTTAAATTTTATGTTTCAAACAAACATGTGTTCACCATTTAACTTTCCGAAAAAATTTCAAACGAAACAATTTCAACGAAATCTTTCAATTTTTTTTATTTTACTATGTTCAACCTCTATGTATTTCTCTATTCATAGAGTACATTGAATATATAGAAATGGGTATAACAAGTCACAAACGTTTTTTTTCTTTCCAAAAAATAAAAATAATAAATCAGGGAAAAAATAATTCAAAGTAAAAACAACGATTAATTCCTTCCAAAAATAAATAGTAATTGCAATAATATAAATATATGACTAGTTTCATATTCTAAAATAAATTATAATGGAAAAAATATTTATAACTCCATAAATTAGGGAGGATATTTGAGTAAAAATCATATAGACAGCTCCTTAAAATAAATTTCTAGGTTTTTTTAGCTGAAATTTAAATAAAAGATAGAGAGCATCATGGGAGATGCTCAAACCTCAGTTTGCACTCACCCTTTCAACCATAAACTCATAAATATCCACTTTAACTACTTATTTTTATTATTCAAACAAACATTTTTTTTTTGGTAAATTATAAGGGCACAACACATTTTGATCGGGGCTGTCCAAGTGTTAGTTTTCCATTATTTACAAGTTTGCCACTGAAAAAATTACTCAGGGCTATCCAAGTGGTAGGTATAAAAGATAAGTCTTATAATTTTTGTTTTCTTTCTCACTTTCCATTCCTCACAAGAAGAGGAAGAACAAGAAGAACAAGAAGAAAAAAAAAAAAAAAACAAGAACAACAAGAACAAGAACAAGAACATCAATTTTTGCAAACCTAGTTTATTTTGATTTTTTTCTCTCTTCTAATTTCTCAGATCTCTTTCTCCAAACCCTACTTTATTTTTCTTCTTCTTGTTTGGGCATTATGGATGAAACCCTAGTTGTAGAAGAAATTGGGTTATCAAATCTATCAAATCTATTAATCTATTAGTCTATTAACCAATTTTTTTTTATTAATAGAAGAATTATGCATGAAATCTTAGTTGTAGAAGAAAACTATGGAAGAAATTCTAGTTGTAGAATAATTGGGTTCATATCAGGACTGTCACAATTTCTGACAGCCCTAGAAGTATTGAGGACTGCCAGAAATTGTGGCAGTCTTGAAATAGACTCGATGTACAACAGGACTGCTACAATTTCTGGCAGTCCTAGAAGTAATGAGGACTGCCAGGAATTGTGACAGTCTTGAAATAGACTCGATGTACAACATGACTGCCACAATTGCTGGCAGTCCTAGAAGTAATGAGGACTGCCAGGAATTGTGGCAGTCCTGAAAGGGACATGCTCTACAACAGGACTGCCACAATTTCTGGCAGTACTAGACATATTGAGGACTGCCAGAAATTGTGGCAGTCCTGTTGTAGAGCAAGTTCCTTTCAGGACTGCCACAATTTCTGGCAGTCCTAAAGTCGACATTCCCGAATGAAAAAAACATGTTAGGATTTATTTCAATCTTGATAATAGAGTGAAATATGAATTTTATGATTTATTTCCATGCATTCTTTGTGAGGAAAGAAGTATTTAACCTTTATTTTCATACATTTTAGGGGTTTATTTAATTTTTTGGGTGCCATCGAAATTGGAAAAAAGAAGGAAACTAGGATTTTGATGGAGATGATGATGATGGAAATGGTGGAGAAGAAGAAGATGATGATGATGAGAAAAAAAAAATAGGGTTTTGATGAAGATGTGAGAATGGAAATGGTGGAGAAGAAGAAAATGGATAGAAGATGGATAGAAGAAGAAGAAGAAAGTTAGGGTTTGTGAAGAAAGAGAGTGAAATTTAGAAATGATAGTGATTTTTTGGATTTGGAGGGTTGTGGGCTTTGGACAGCCCCCTGAGTGAAATATTTTGATAGTCCTAGTAAAAGTTTCTTCCAATCTGGCTAGTCCTAATCCTGGCTAGCCCCGATCAAAAAAATATGTGCCCTTATAATTAGCCTTTTTTTTTTTTTTGCACTTTTCATATATTTCCATTCTTACATTCTAACAACCAAACAGGTCTTGTTGAATTACACTAGTAAGTCCCACTAGTTGGAATAGTGTCACAGTGAGAGCAAAGGTAACAAAATTGCATTCGTAGCCTATAGGTGAGGGTCGACTATGGAGTATATAGAGTCAATAATTCTGTCGAGAAATTATTCTGTGGAAGGGACTTATCACGTGACGGTGTTAAGTGGAAACCGACTTATCACATGACGGTAGTAAATCTTAATTTTCCTTTAATTTCATAGCACATCACTAAAATTAAATTAGAAAAAAAAAATTTACAATGTGGTGCGTCATAATACTGTTGTAGGAAAATCAAGACTCACCACTGGTACGTGATGAGCCTCTCTCACTGAATAATTTTTCGAAATAATATTTTGACCGTCTGTAGAGTGGTGATCGCGCTGGCCTCCGTTCGTGTGACGGCAGTGTACCACACAGGACCGGCTCCGCGGTTTGGGTTGCCTTAGCCGGAGCTAATTTTTGTTGCCCTTTACCCTTGTTGAAAGATAAATGTTTAATTTGGATTTTTGTTGGACCGGTCCTAAGAAAACTAAATGGCCTAGGAGGTTGCCCTATGGAGGAGGGTTGCCCAAGACCGAAGTCTTGTCAGACTTACCCCAGGGCCGGCCCTGGTACCACATGGCTGCATGCCGACGCTAGCACCGCGGTCAAAATAGCAGTTCCCATAATTTCTACTAGCTACCATAGTGAGATCTCATTATCCCATATTATTATATTATTCATGAAGTTAAACCAGCCTATCCAATAATTTTGAAAGTCCGATTCAACTCTAATTAATTCAACTTTGATGCATTGTCGATCAGGTGATAGATGGTTTTTTTTGAGCAGTTGTTTCTTTCTCTTCTATTCCATTCCCAACTTTGATGCATTGTCACTAATGTGTAAATTTAACATGATAATCAGTAACCAAAATTTGAACTAAGGGTCACTGATGTGTTAATTTTGTTAGTCCCGGAGCTTGATCAAAGATGGTAGACTCGATGTCGAGATCAGAGGTTCATACAAACATTTCACCTTTTTATAATTTTCGAGATCCAAGAGGAACACTATAGTATGAATCTGATTACAAAAGCAACAATAATCAGAAAATAAATCTCACGTTCTTCCTCGCAATCGCAGTTGCTGACGGACAGAACTGAGTTACAACTCAGATGAAGGAGAAGAAAGAAGAAAGAAGAAGAAGAAAGATTCTTGCTGGGGTGATTAAGATCACCGTTGCTCAAAGCAAGATTCGTCCCAACACGATCTGCTTCCAGGAACCAGCAAGTTCACGAAGAACTTATGGAACGCTCGTAAGTCAATATTTGAGACTTGAACGGGCTTCCTGGACTTTACGTACAGACTCCCTTAACTCTCTTCTTGGTGCATCTTTCAAAGGAGGCAAAGAGACTCTATTTATAGAGTGGAGTGAGACTTCACCTCTTCTCCTATCCGATGTGGGACTAAAATACCAATACTCAAAAATAGAGTTTGATATTTTAGATCATCCCACAATCAGCATAGAAGTGTGCCAGTCCACGCCTACCCCCCGAACACTCCCGTGCATGCACGAGACATCCTGGAGTCCGTGTCCGAGTCCGCACAGCAAAAATTAACTTGCATCCTTGTTGGAATTAATCATTTTTTCTTCTAGGAAAATACTCTCACATGGCACACACTTGTGCCCCACCACACCTCATGTGCACACCTCAACACAAGTAATGCATTATATTGAGATACTCACCATTTGGTGTAGCCGATGTGGGACTATCTTTCCTAGTCCAAAGGCAAAAATATCAATAATTTCTCACATATCTCAATATATGGGTTGAGTGTTCCCCACAGTGACTGTCCATCATGCATTAGGAGAGATGTCGCTACGACTTGAATCTTCCCATATAGGTTAAATAATAGCATGATACAAGAATGGACTAAGCCTTGAATTCTGCATCATAACTGTAATTCTTCTTACTCACATAATGACATCAACTGTGCTCTCTGGCTGCACATTAAAGGCCTTGTGCCAGCCTGATTTCAGTGTATAATTTTGGACGTCTACAAGTTTACCCTCAAGAGACGGCCTGATATATCTGTCCATACACTATAGGTGAGTTCTTTATAAAGATTAATGGCATGAAGCATTGCGCTTCTTTGCGGTGCTACGCCGCTATGACATGGCTTAAAGCCGAGGCTTTACCCCACCTGGGTACCTCATCGTAGTGTCATACTACTGTAGCATGAGGTCACAAGCCTCTTTATAGTGCCAAACTACCCAGCATGAAGCCTTGCGCTTCCGTGCGGTGTTACGCCGCTATGACATGGCTCACGAAGCCGAGACTTTACCCTACCTGGTACCTCTTCGTGGTGTCATGCCACTGTAACATGAGGACATCGTCCTCTTTGTAGTGCTGTCTACCTCTCTTTATTACGATTATCATACAACATTAGGCTACCTGCCTATTTGCGGTGCTACTCCGTTGTGACTTGGCTTGCAAAGCCGAGGCATTACCCCTACTTGGGAACCTCATGGTGGAGTCACCCAACTATGGCATGGAGTTACACTCCTTATAGTGTTGCGCTACCGTGCTTCCTGTAAAGCACTCCAGGCATTCACTCTGCCTGAGAACTCATTAAGGCATTTAAGCCAACCTTCCCACAGGATCCGTTTTTTGCAAAAAACAACAGTAGACAATAGTGGTTGTAGGTCCTCTCTATGCCACAGAGGATAAGTACCCACCGTTCCTGATATTCTTTCGGTTAATAGTCCTCCCTTCAACCAAAAGCTAGATGCCTAGTAGATTTCTCTTTGAACTAATAGCATAAAACTTTATGGTAGGAATGCAATAACACAATATCAGAATGCCTTCAAGCCCATTTTACAAGCTGTGTCATCGACCAGCTGGCGCTTGAGGCCCTTGGTGAACGGATCCGCCAGGATCTCCTGACTCCGAACATCAATAACTGCAATAACACCCCTCTTGATGAGATCGTGTACTGCCCTGTGCTTCAACCGCACAGTCCTCTTCTTCCCGTCGAATAGGTCATTTGATGCCACCGTCGCAGTCGCCTGGTTGTCACAGTATATCGGTATCCCCGATATTTGTGTCCCAACCACTGGAAGATCATACATAAGCTTCCGAAGCCATTCTGCTTCCTCCGCTGCGGTATCAAGTACAAAGAACTCAGATTCCGTAGATGACCACGAGAGCATAGTCTGCTTCTTCGATTTCCACGATATAGCAGCTCCACCCATTGTGAAAATGTATCCACTTGTGGAACTCTCGCTCTCCACTTCTGAGCACCAACTGGTATCACTGAAGCCTTCTACTACCGGCGGATCTTCGCTGTAGTGCAGTGGAAATGTCTGAGTCTTCTTAAGATATCTCATAACCCGTTTCACAGCTTTCCAGTGCTCAATGCCTGGGTTGCTCGTAAAACGACTCAGCATTTCCACAGCGAAAGTTATGTCAGGCCTTGTGGTAGTAGTAGCATACATCAAACTCCCGATTACGCTTGCATACTCCAGCTGCCTGACGCTTTCCCCTGAATTAGGCTTCAGCTTCAGATCACACTTGTACGACGTGTCGATCCTGGAAGATCCTGATACCCGTAACGAGTGATCATCTTCTCAACATAATGAGACTGTAACAGCGCTAGTCCAGCGTCTGTCCGGATGATCTTGAGTCCCAAGATAACATCAGCATCCCCCAAGTCTTTCATGTTGAACTTCGTCGAGAGGAACTTCTTTGTCTCCGTGACACAGCTAATATCCGTACCTAGGATTAGCATGTCGTCCACGTATAATCAAATGATGACTCCTCTTCCGTCAGCAAACTTCATATAGACACACTTGTCTGTTTCACTAACCCTGTAGCCATTTAACCTTATGACTTTGTCAAACTTCTCATGCCACATTTTGGGAGCTTGCTTTAAACCGTACAGAGATTTCACCAACTTGCAGATTTCGTCTTCAAGACCTTTGACGACAAACCCTTCTGGCTGTTGTATGCAGATCTCTTCGGTCAACTCGTAATTCAGGAATGCTATTTTTACATCCATATGATGTATCACCGTCGTATGTATCGCTGCGAGAGAAATCAACATTCTGATGGTGGTCATTCGGGCTACTGAAGCATACGTGTTAAAGTAGTCGATCCCCTGCTTCTGAGAAAACTCTTTTGCCACTAGCCTGGCCTTAAACTTGTCAATGGTTCCATCAGCTTTCATCTTCTTCTTGAAGATCCACTTGCATCCGATAGGTTTTGCTCCTTCAGGTAGATCAACCAACACGCAAGTGTTATTGGAGGTGATTGATTCAATTTCATTGTCTATCGTCTCTTTCCAGAAAATAGCATCTCTGGTCTTCATCGTCTCATCATAGGTAAGCGGATCTGCTTGCACATGATAGGTGATGAAGTCATCTCCGAAGTTCTTCGGCCTCTTCGCTCGCTTCGACGACGGCTCAGCGAGTTCTGGTTCAATCGTTGTCTCCTCAGTAACAACTTCATCTTGGACAACTGGCTCATTGAAGATCTCAGTCACCTTTGCACCTTCATCATTTTTCGGAATGTTCGTTAGAATAATGTTCTTGTGCCTTACAAACTTGTCTTCAAAATATTCAGCATCGCGAGATTCGATGATATGATTTGACTCAATATCAAAAAATCTCTGAGCGTCACTCTTCTCGGCATACCCCAAGAAGATCGTCTTCGTAGTCCTTGTCCCCAGCTTCTGAATCTTCAGATATAGGAGCTTCACATAGGCCAGACTGTATTGCCCATATCTTGTATTACATATTTGGAATACGTGTACGTATTTAGACCCGTATTGCATATCTCCCTACTTGATTTAATTGGCATTTCATTGATTTGATTATCTTGGTTCGGTTCGGTTTATTTGGCTTGGTTCGATTTTACTTGATTTATGTGAACCAACCCACTCCCACCTACCACCACCTTCATTAAATATCCTACTCCCATTTCTCTCTCTTCATTTACTTTCTTCTTATCCACCATTACTTCTCCACCAACCTGAGAGAGTGGAGAGCTTAGGCAAGTGCATCTTGCTTCATGGAGAAAGTCCATTTTTATTGTTCCATTGTCTTCTTCATGTGTTTCTAACCCACTTTAGTACTTGGCATTTTTTATTTCTGTGGTTAATTTCTTGTAGTTCTAGTTTTGTGGTAATTTCTGTTCCCATAAATTTTGATTTATTAAACTTACATATTTTGCTAGTTGATGGTTCCATATTGTAGAGAATTCCATTTTGTCCAAATTTGACCTACGGGAGTCTGGATTTAGATTTCTATTGTTGTTTGGAGGAGCATGGAGGCCATGGTATTTTTTCATGGACATGTTCTCTGTGGGAGCCATTAATTTCACTTTTGGCCGCATGAGCATTTTTATGCTCTGAGCTGCATGAGCATAAAATAATGCATGGCCCTCTTCATTTTAGTTGCTTGCAAGCTTGCATGCAACTTGCCTGAGCCGCATAGGCTATGACTCTAAGTTAGCCACATGGCCTTTATATTAAATTGCATTATTTAAATTACTTTGGCCTTTACTTTAGTTGCATGCTGCTTGCATTTAATGCCTGCATTAGCATTTTGCTTGCTTACATTTGCAAGCACTGGCCGTATGGTAACATTTCCTGGCCGCATTGCATGGTTTAGTCCTTTATATACAATTGTCTTTTCTTTTGCATGCATATGGAAATGCATCAGCATGCATGCATGCATTCAATGCAAATGAAGTTTCAAGCAATGCTTGCATGCATATGAGTAAAATAATGCATTGCCTAAGCACTGGCCGCATACACATTTAGTTAGGCCGCATGGATTCTAGCAAGTTGGCCGCATATGCAATAGCAAGTTTGGCATTTGCTTAGCAAGTTGAGCCGCATGAGAGAACTCATGGCCGGCCATTTAGCAATTAAAGACAAGTTGCATGCAGTTGTCATTTATATTATGGCCATTTAATATACTTGGCCACAATCAATATTGGCCGCATGAGGTCAGTATTGCAGCCGCATGGATTTTATTAGCTGGCCGATGGAACTGTGGCCGTATGGCCTAATGATTAAAATAATATGCATGGTCACGTGCACTTTAATTATGCAAGTCTTTTGCAAGACTTGCTTGCATGATTAAAATAATGCATGGCCTATTATTAGTATTTAATGTATTCTGTATGCATTTAGTATTTAATGCATTAGCATTAAATATAGGCATTAGCACATTTGTCTGCATGGCCTTTGGTTAATGGCCTTAGTAGTATTTAATGCTTATTAGCAATTGTTGGTATGTGCAAGCATACTTGGCCGCATGGCCACTTGATAATTCTTGGCCGCATAGGCCTATGAATATTTAATATGGCCAAATGCTATGCTACATATTTAATATACATTCCATGCAAGCTTGCATGCTATTATAATTTGTGCCGCATATGGCCAACTGCTTGCATGGCCAGTTAAATAATAATTTATAGCCGCATGATTGCTTGTATGAATTTTAATTTGTGCCGCATGACATACTAGCATTAATTGTAATAGGATCCCACAAGGTTTGTATCCATGTAATTTTAGGCCACATGGCCCCAGTACTTGAGTGTCCACGTGTCCTTTTCTTTTGCTTGAGTGAAAACTTGCATTTATTGCGGGTTCCTCTCTCCTTGTCTTTTCTGGTTGCATGAATATTTTTTGCTGGCCGCATGGCCCCCTTCAGTTATTTTCTGGCCGCATAAGCTTTGGCTGGCCGCATGGGTGGCTCTCCTACTCTCTTTGGCCGCATGTATATTCTACCACTTTTGGGCCGCATTGGGTCCACTTTGATTGTTTGAATGTTTATTTGCCTGAATTATGTTCAGAATTTTTTCCCACTCCCAACATAAAAGTTGTAGAGTTTCTCCTTGGCTTCGAGAATATATATATTATAATTATCTTATTATTTAATAGTGTAAGTTTCTCCCTCCTTGATAAAATGACATGACTTGATAGTGACCTGCCGTAGTGCACTCCCAACAAGATAACTTGACCTGACAAGATAATTCTTGATAGTGGTCCGACGTGGCGCACTCTTGATAGTGAACCTGACATGATATATTTCTCGAAATGCTGTTGCGACGGCAAACGTGACACGACAAGATTAAATGGCCTGGATACCGTGGACGATTGTGCTTGTACAAATGAACCAGTATTATTTTGCATCATGTCTAGGATGGGGACCTCTGAGTACCACGGTCAGGGGTACCTACTAGAAACGGTTAAGGCTAATAACTAGAATAATCCAGTAGTCATGAAGAGATTTTTCCAGCTACAGGCAATCCCGTTATCTGGACGTCCCACTTGGGATCTGTAGCCTGCCGACGAGTAGGGCACATTTCTAGCACACTGTCATGTGTTGCACCCTTATTGTACTAATATTCGACCTGGATAACTTGGATGGTCTGCAGGACTTGTGGATGTGGAATAATCTCACTGCATCTTGCTAGTAACTAGGCCTGTGATAACCCTAGTTAGTTAAAGTATCAAATTGTACCTATTGCTTGGCCGTGATTGAGTGGATGAGGTATAATCTGTCTAGTCTTGTCTTGATCATGTACAAGATTGTTACATGACCTGTTTTCTTATTTTATCTTGCCGATAAATGGTAGAAGAAACCAAGTTCTGTTTAGACGAAGGGTTACAACCCCGGTCCTTGTTTGGTTTACGGGTTGTAACCTGGTTATCTGAATAGTCCCATGGTTATCTCATCGTATATCACCTGTCATGCTTGATACGTTTTACCTTATCCATAGTAATTGAGGCGGGTTTCTATTCAGGCGAAGGATTGCAACCCCGGTCCTTGTTTGGTTTAAGGGTTGCAGTCTGGCTACTTGAATGGTTTCTTCGTGCTCAATATATTATTGTTATCTCAGTTATTATCAGTATCTTTTAATCACCCTTGTAATTCATTTGTGATATGCTGGTTTTAGTTCTTATGTGAAGCCTCTTTTGTGGCACTTGCTCTTTCTGGGGTCTGACCCAGCTGGTTTTGTATGGCCAGATACCGGAGCAACACTAGAGGATCTACCGATCTTCCAGCCACATGGTGACCACTAGACGGAATCCTGGCAACGAGTGGGTTATTTTTGCTCTTCCACTCTATTGTAAAATTATTCTTTTGAGGTGTTTAGCCGTCGAGCAAGTGTTAGCTCATGTACATTTTACTTACTGTCTGTCTAAGGGATGTAACATGATTGGCAACCTAGGGTTGATCATGTATGACGAAACACTTGCTAGTCCTCACATTTTGTAACGACTAGCTTTATGATCAGCTGAATATATAATGTTTGGGATGCCTTACTATTGTATATTTGGTGATCTTACATCATGTGACATTTACTTACTTGCTTGTGATTGAGACACTAGGCTTATTATTGACTATAGGAGACTGATAGCTTGTAGATAAACCCTCATATATCTAGACAGTCGTGACCGTATAGTGGAGTGGATCCCATTTCATTATACGTAGCTGGCTATGTCTGCCCCCGCTCTCCAGTGTTCTGGTTCTGGGGCGTGACATGGTGTAAGTGGTGGCCCATACAGGTCTTGTAAATCAAAATATGTGAGGATTTACCGAATATATGTCTCAATCAGTACTCGCCCTTGATCTCTGCTCATATTTTCAAATCCCTGAGAATCTTGACTTGATCACATGTTTGTATCGTTGATCTGTCCTGGTCCTTCCTTATTGTTTCCCATGTCGTCTTCTTCAACGGCATTGTTCCTGGTCCTATCGATCAGTAAGGCAGAGGGCCTCCAGTGGACCAACAACAACCAGAAGATCAGGCCCAGCACTCAGGAGCGGCCTCTCGAGTTATGCCTACCGGGCATCCCGAGCCACCAGTTCAGCCCGTCCAACCTGCAGTGCCCGATGACGGCACTTTGGTGGGTCTCTTCAGGACCTTGTTAGCTTTCCAGGATCGTAGAGGAGATGTCTTGCACCAGGCAGTGGAAGATGCTCTGAACAGAGGCGGTCGTCATGGGAACAATGCAGTGAACAGTTTCAAGCGCCTGAACCCTCCGTTCTTCGACGGAAGCGAAGATGCTATCGCCCTAGACGCGTGGCTTCAGGACACAGAAGTGATTCTCGAAGCAGCCAGTGTCACCCTCATTTTCTATATTTTCCTGTATTTCGTATTTATACTCGTATCTGGATTTTGGCATGTATTTTTATTTTTCTCAGCTTGTGGAATTTCGGTATTTCTCGTATTTTGGGTTTTCTCATGGCTCGGTTTTATTGGGTTGGTCTGGTTCGGTTTATGTGTTGGATCACCTTAGCCTATGTTACCCTTCATCCCCGCCACAACTCCCCCTCTTTATATCCCCACCTACCACTCTCTCTCCTCATAACTTCCACCATTAATTTCCTTCTTCTTCTTCTTCTCCTTCCTCAACACAACTCCCCAACCCATAGGCAAGTGCACCTTGCCATCAAATAAGCACCACTTTTTATTTGTCCATTAGCTAGATTAGGCCATGGAGAACAACTTTAGAACTTGACATTTTGTGATTTGGAGCTTTCATTTTTCTAGATCTAGGTTTTGACTATTTTTGGATTTACATGGTTTTGATCTATTTTGGTTGGATTTTTGTGGGTTTTGATGCTTCCATGTGGAAGAGAATTCAATTTTACTCAAGTTAGACCTTTGAAAATCTAGATTTGGTTTTAATTTTACCAAGATATGAAGTTTTGAACCTTAGAGTTCTTGGAGTCTTCTTCTCGGCCTGGAGAAGAAGACAGCAGCCTGCGCTCTTTAGCGCAGGGCTGGATTGCGCATCTCCCTCGGTCAGCGCTCTTTAGCGCAGCGCCGACCGCGCAGCTTGCCCCTTGGCGAACTGCGCTCAACCCGAGTGCGCATGGATTCATGCGCAGTCTGCTCATGCGTAGTCTGCTCATGCGCAGTCTGCTCATGCGCAATCTATCCCTGCGCACTCCACTCATGCGCAATCTGACCCTGCGCCATCCATTCCTGCGCAACCTGATCCAGCGTAATCCATCTGCTGCGCTGCTCACCTGCGCAGTTGGTACCCTGCGCAGCTCACCCTGCGTACTTGGCACCCTGCGCAGTTGGTACCCTGCGCAGCTCACCCTGCGCACTTGGCACCCTGTGCAGTTGGTACCCTGCGCAGCTCACCCTGCGCACTTGGCACCCTGTGCAGTTGGTACCCTGCGCAGCTCATCCTGCGCACTTGGCATCCTGCACAGTTGGTACCCTGCGCAGCTCACCCTGCGCACTTGGCACCCTGCGCAGTACATACCCTGCACAACCTACTTGTCTATGATGAATTTGTTATTTCCTGATCTTGGCTCTTCTATAGTCCTATTTATATTAGTATTTTATTAGATATTTTACGCCCATTTTATATCCTTACGCCTTTTGACATGAACTTGATTTTGCTTACCATGTTTGGAATGACTATTGCACATGGCATGGTATGACCAGAAACTAGCATAACACGACAGTGACCCGTAGTGGTGCACTCCTGACATGACCGACCTGACATGATAGTGGCCCGTCGTGGCGCACTCCTGACAAGTACCCTGACATAATTTATTTTAATGCTGTTACTTGACCTGCCTTGACACCGTGGGTGGTTTTTCTTGCTTGCTTGTTAAATCCACTTGTCCTGTCTCGCATCATGTCTAGGAGAGGACTCCTGAGTACCACGGTCAGGAGTACCTACTAAAATAGATTAAGGTTAATAACTAGAATAGCACAGTAGTCATGAAGAGATGACACAGCTACAGGCAATCCCGTTACCTGGGCGCTCTTGGGATCTGTAGCCTGCCGTCGAGTAGGGCACATTTCCAGTGCACCGTCGAGTGTTGCACCCTCTAAGTCACCTAAGGGTACATTTGTCTCCCGGGCGATGTACCCACCTGAATTCAACCCCTAATTTTTGACCTGGGTAGCCTGGATGGTCTGCAGGGCTTGTGGCTGTGGAACGATCTCACTGCATCTTGTTAGTAATTAGGCCTGTGATAACCCTAGTTAGTTAAAGTAGTAAGCCGTAGTATCTGCTTGGCCGTGATTGATTGAATGAGGTATAACCAGTCTAGTCATGTCTTGATCCCATGCAAGATTGCTTCCTGTCTTGATTTCTTACATTATTATCTTGTCGATAAATGGTGGGAAACCAAGTTCTGTTCAGATGAAAGGTTACAACCCCGGTCCTTGTTTGGTTTACAGGTTGTAACCTGGTTATCGGAATAGTCCCATGGTTATCTCGTCGTATATCACCCTGCCATATTTTCGTAAATTCTAGTATTAATATTATATAAATTTTCTTGTGCTGATTGCTGGCTTTTGTTCTTATTTCGTGGCCCCCTTGTGGCACTTGCTCTTTCTGGGGTTGACCCAGCTGGTTTTGTGTGGCCAGATTTCGGAGCAGCTCCCGAGGATCTAGCAAGCTTCCAGCCCAATGGTGGCGACTAGAAGGAACCCGGGCTACGAGTGGGTTTTCTATTTTGTTTCGCTCACTCTATTGTAAAACTATTCTTTTGAGGCGTTTAGCCGACGAGCACCTGTTAGCTCGATGCACTTTTACTTACTGTCTGCCTACGGACTGTAAACATGATTGACAAATCCTAGGGTTGATCATGTATGACTAAACTCTTGCTAGTCCTAACATTTTGTACGACTAGCTTCATGATCAGCTGATATGTAATATTTGGGATGCCTTTTATTGTATATTTGGTGGTCAAACATCTTGTAAATATATTATTTGCTTGAGATTGAGACAATAGGCTTGACCTTAAGAGACTGTTGGCTTGTAGTAAACCCTCATATCTAGACAGCCGTGATCGTATAGTTGAGATGTATTCTATTTCAATATACGTAGCTGGCTATGTCTGCCCCCGCTCTCCAGTATTCTGGTTCTGGGGTGTGACATGGTTTAAGTGGTGGCCCATGCAGGTCTTGTCAATCAAGAAATATGAGGGTTTACCGAATAGATGTCTCAATCAGTATTCGCCCTTGATCTCCGCCCGTATTTTCAAATCCCTGAAATTCTTGCCCTGATTACATGCTTGTATCGTTGATCTGTCCTGGTCCTTCCTTATTGTTTTCCTGTGTCGTCTTCCTCAGCGGCACTGTACCTGACCCTGCCGATCAGCAAGGAGGAGCACCTCCCGTGGGCCAGCAGCAACCTGGAGATCAAGCCCAGCATTCCGGAGTCGCCTCCAGAGTGATACCTACTGGAGGAGAGTCACCAGTTCGGCCCGTCCAGCCCGCAGAGCCAGATGATGGTACCTTAGTAGGCCTCATCAGAACCTTGATAGCTTTCCAGGATCGTCGAAGCGACGCCCTGCACCAGACAGTTCAAGATGCTTTGACCCGAGGTGGACATCCAGGGAACCAGGCGGCCAACAGCTTCAAGCGATTGAACCCTCCTTTCTTCGACGGCACCGAGGATGCGATTGCCGCGGATGCATGGCTTCAGGATACCGAGGTGATTCTGGAAGCAGCTAGGACACCTGAGAATGAGAACGTGGCAGTGGTACGCCTGCAGTTGTTGGACTTGGCTTGCAGTTGGTGGGCGGCGTAGGCCATGGGATTAGTGGCACCCATTGCTTGGGCAGTGTTTAGAGAGAGATTCCAGGCGAAGTACTTTGATGCTGTGGCTCGGTACGACCTGCAGACCAGATTTACCAACTTGAAGCAAGGAGGCAGAACAGTTGACAGTTATGCATCTGAGTTTTCTAGGCTCAGCAGGTTTGCCCCCACCTTGGTGGCGACCGAGTTTGATAGGGCCCAGCGATTCCAGCAGGGGCTATATTTGGAGATCTTGTTGGCGGTTGAGCAGTTCGAGCACCAGACGTTCGATGCGATCTTGAGAACAGCTAGGAGGCATGAGTACACCTCCCAGAGGATCGTGGATAGGACCGGAGGCAGGAAGCGGTCCCACAGTCAGATGCACCAGTCATCAGCTCCAACCCCGGCAGCTAGGGGATTGACCATTGGAACTCCGAGGCGGGCGGCCTCAGTAACGTCGGTTCAGCATTCGACCTCGACGTACCCGCAGCAGCAGAAGCAGACTTCCGTGATGGGATGTTCTCATTGCGGGAAGCCAGGACATGTGGTGGCAGACTGTCGCAGGGCGCAGGAATTGTGCCTGGCTTGTGGAGCAGCAGATCATAGGATAGGGACCTGCCCGAATAGGGGAGGTCCATCATTATCCAACCTTTCTAGTTCTTCGGTAAGAGGATCAGCCCCAGTTCCAGTCCAGCAGCAGCAGCAACAGCAGTACCCGAGGCCATTGTTGCCTCAGGCCCAGGCCTTTCAACAGCAGAACCAGCAGCAGTTCACCCAGGCTCCAGTACAGAACCGACAGAGGGGTTTCCAGCAGAGAGGACCCGCAGCTAGAGGTCAGGCTATGATGATGACCATGGAAGAAGAAGTTACACCAGGTGAGGTAGTGGCAGGTACTATTCTCGTCAACTCCTTTCCAGCTTCGGTATTGTTTGATTCTGGTGCATCGCATTCATTCATGTCTGCACGATTCGCGACACGGATAGGATTGGAGCCCGAGTCGTTATCAGTGAGGCTCAATATACTTACTGGTAATGGTCTTGTGGGAGTAGATCGAGTATTTTCCTCGTGTCGGATCGTAGTTAGCGGTAGAGAGTTCCCCGCTAGGCTCATAGAGTTCCCTATGGCAGACTATGATGTAGTCCTAGGCATGGATTGGTTGAGGAACCATTATGCTAGGATAGACTGCCATGTTGGCAGAGTTATCTTTAGTATCCCCGGCGAGCCAGAGTTTTCGTTTTCCAGAGGCGCAGTGGAGCCGTCTTCCCCAGCATTGCGGATGGCAGTAGCAGCAGTACAGTTACCCCGGATAGTTGAAGAGTTTCCAGATGTCTTTCCAGAGGAGCTTCCAGGGATGCCGCCGGAGCGGGAGATTGAGTTCACTATAGACTTGATTCCCGGGACAGCACCAGTGTCAGAGCGAGTCTACAGAATGGCGCCTTCAGAGTTGGAGATTTTGTACAAGATGATTGAAGAACTGAGGACCAAGGGATTCATCCGTGCTAGTGGATCGCCTTGGGGAGCCCCGATGCTTCTAGTAAAAAAGAAGGATGGTACGTCCAGGCTATGTGTTGATTATCGTACCTTGAATTCGGTGACAATCAAGAACAGATACCCTCTTCCGAGGATAGATGACTTATTTGATCAGCTCAGAGGGGCTTCAGTTTTCTCGAAGATAGACTTGCGGTCAGGATACCACCAGATCAGAGTCAGAGAGCAGGACATCCCGAAGACAGCATTCAGATTGAGGTACGGGCATTGGGAGTTTCTAGTTATGCCCTTTGGAGCGACCAATGAGCCGACAGTGTTCATGGACCTCATGAATCGCATTTTCATGCCTTACTTGGATCAATTTCTGATCGTGTTCCTAGATGACATCCTGGTCTACAGCAAGAGTGAAGCAGAGCATGAGCAGCATCTCAGAGTCATCCTTCAGACGCTTAGGGAGCATCAGTTGTACGCCAAGTTCAGTAAATACGAGTTCTGGCTCGATCGTATTTCGTACTTGGGTCACATCATTACCCGAGGAGGAGTGGAAGTGGATCCCCAGAAGATTGTGGCTATCGAGTCATGGCCGGTACCCAGCTCAGTGGCAGAGGTTCGCAGCTTCCTTGGATTGGCCGGCTACTACCGGCGATTCGTCTCTGATTTTACAAGGATTTCAGCGCCGATGACCCAGTTGACCCGCAAGGATGTGCCGTTCGTTTGGACAGCAGAGTATCAGGAATCATTTGAGAAGTTGAAGCGAGGTTTGATAACGGCTCCCATTCTCACCCTTCCAGATGGGACCGGAGGATTCACAGTTTATTGCGACGCTTCAGGCAGAGGATTGGGGTGTGTCTTGATGCAGCATGGGAAGGTAATATCTTATGCGTCACGCCAACTTCGTGATCATGAGAAGAATTACCCGACCCACGACTTGGAATTGGCGGCGGTAGTGTTTGCTTTGAAGTTGTGGAGACACTACTTGTACGGGGATAGAGTGGAGATCTTTACTGATCATAAGAGCCTGAAGTATGTTTTTACCCAAAAGGACCTTAATATGCGGCAGAGAAGATGGCTCGAGCTATTGGTGGACTATGATGTGGATTTGCAGTATCATCCCGGGAAGGCCAACGTTGTAGCAGATGCATTGAGCAGGAGAGCCGGAGTTTATTTCCTGACGGCACAACCAAAATTATTGGCAGATCTTCAGAAGATGGGGATTAAAGTGGTTCTTCCTACCAGTGTGGCATTGATGGCCAGTCTACAGATTCAGTCCAGCATAGTTGAGAGGATCCGGATGGCACAGTCAGCAGATTCCAAGATCCAGCGACTCAGAGCAGAGTGTGAAGCAGGAAGAAGGCCAGAGTTATGTATCCATAAAGATGGTACACTTCGGTACGGCACTCGTCTTTGTGTACCCAGTAGAGATATCCGACAGGAAGTCATGGCAGAAGCCCACAGTTCACAGTATTCTATTCATCCGGGTGGTACGAAGATGTACCGTGATATTCGTCAGCATTTTTGGTAGAATGGCATGAAGAGGGAGATAGCCCGGTTTGTCTCTCGGTGTTTGGTTTGCCAACAGGTTAAAGCTGAACATCAGGGGCCCGCTGGACTTCTTCAACCCTTACCGATCCCAGAATGGAAATGGGAGCATATAACCATGGATTTCGTGACCGGATTGCCCAGATCTCCGGCCGACAGAGATGCTATTTGGGTAATTGTGGACAGGCTTACCAAGGTGGCACACTTTTTCTCCTTCAGAGTTGGGCAGTCGACGGCGCAGCTAGCAGAGATGTATCTCAGGCAGATCGTCAGGCTTCACGGTGTGCCAGTCAGCATCACCTCAGACAGGGATTCAAGATTCACATCACACTTTTGGCACAGCTTGCAGAAGAGTTTGGGGACTCGTCTTCTGTTCAGCTCAGCTTATCACCCACAGACGGATGGTCAATCAGAGCACATAATCCAGACCCTTGAAGATATGTTGAGATCCTGTACCCTTGACTTCGGTGGTTCATGGGAGAATCATCTGCACCTGGTGGAATTCTCGTACAATAACAGTTATCAGGCCAGTATCCAGATGGCACCCTTCGAGGCTCTCTATGACAGGAAGTGCAGATCTCCGCTAGCATGGGACGATGTCGGAGAGAGGCAGATGCTCGGACCCGAGTTGATTTCCCAGACGATTGAAGTGGTCGGGAAAGTCAGAGATCACCTCCGAGTTGCTCAGGACCGCCAGCGCCATTGGGCCGATGCTCATCGGCGTCCCTTAGAATTTGCTGTCGGCGACCATGTATTCCTTAGGATCTCGCCTAACCGCGGCGTCATTCGCTTTGGCGTACGGGAAAAGCTTAGTCCTAGGTATATAGGGCCGTTCGATATTCTAGAGCGAGTAGGAGATGTATCCTATCGTCTTGCTCTTCCGCCGTCGCTAAGTGAGGTGCATGATGTATTCCATGTGTCCCAATTACGATGGTATATTCCGGACCCGAGCCACATCCTAGACCATTCGGAATTGGTTGTTGGTACCAACCTTTCGTATGAGGAGAGGCCCGTGTCTATATTGGACCGGAGGGAAAAGATACTCAAGAACAAGACTATTAAATTAGTCCGTGTTGCTTGGGGTCTTCACTCTCTAGGTGAGTCAACGTGGGAGCGTGAGGACGACATCCGATCGCAATATCCCTACCTGTTTGACTCGTGAGGTATAATATCTTTCTTATGCCTTACATTTTCCCTTCCTTGCTTGCATTATATGATTGTATGATTGAACTGCTTAGTGTAGCTTGCCTGTGCTTAGTATAGCTTGTCGTGGCAATCTCTAGCTCCTTGATTAAATTCTGAGGACGGAATTCTTTTAAGGTGGGTAGAGTTGTCACCCTCATTTTCCATATTTTTCTGTATTTCGTATTTATACTCGTATCTGGATTTTGGTATGTATTTTTATTTTTCTCAGCTTGTGGAATTTCGGTATTTCTCGTATTTTGGGTTTTCTCATGGCTCGATTTTATTGGGTTGGTCTAGTTCGGTTTATGTGTTGGATCACCTTAGCCTATGTTACCCCTCATCCCCGCCACAACTCCCCCTCTTTATATCCCTACCTACCACTCTCTCTCCTCATAACTTCCACCATTAATTTCCTTCTTCTTCTTCTTTTCCTTCCTCAACACAACTCCCCAACCCATAGGCAAGTGCACCTTGCCATCAAATAAGCACCACTTTTTATTTGTCCATTAGCTAGATTAGGCCATAGAGAACAACTTTAGAACTTGACATTTTGTGATTTAGAGCTTTCATTTTTCTAGATCTAGATTTTGACTATTTTCGAATTTATATGGTTTTGATCTATTTTGGTTGGATTTTTGTGGGTTTTGATGCTTCCATGTGGAAGAGAATTCAATTTTACTCAAGTTAGACCTTTGAAAATCTAGATTTGGTTTTGATTTTACCAAGATATGAAGTTTTGAACCTTAGAGTTCTTGGAGTCTTCTTCTCGGCCTGGAGAAGAAGACAGCAGCCTGTGCTCTTTAGCGCAGGGCTGGATTGCGCATCCCCCTCGGTCAGCGCTCTTTAGCGCAGCGCCGACCGCACAGCTTGCCCCTTGGCGAACTGCGCTCAACCCGAGTGCGCATGGATTCATGCGCAGTCTGCTCATGCGTAGTCTGCTCATGCGCAGTCTGCTCATGCGCAATCTATCCCTGCGCACTCCACTCATGCGCAATCTGACCCTGCGCCATCCATTCCTGCGCAACCTGATCCAGCGCAATCCATCTGCTGCGCTGCTCACCCTGTGCAGTTGGTACCCTGCGCAGCTCATCCTGCGCACTTGGCACCCTGCGCAGCTGGTATCTTGTGCAGCTCACCCTGCGCACTTGGCACCCTGCGCAGCTCACCCTGCGCACTTGGCACCCTGTGCAGTTGGTACCCTGCGCAGCTCACCATGCGCACTTGGTACCCTGTGCAGTTGGTACCCTGCGCAGCTCACCCTGCGCACTTGGCACCCTGCGCAGTACATACCCTGCACAACCTACTTGTCTATGATGAATTTGTTATTTCCTGATCTTGGCTCTTCTATAGTCCTATTTATATTAGTATTTTATTAGATATTTTATGCCCATTTTATATCCTTACGCCTTTTGACATGAACTTGATTTTGCTTAACATGTTTGGAATGACTATTGCACATGGCATGGTATGACCAGAAACTAGCATAACACGACAGTGACCCGTAGTGGTGCACTCCTGACATGACCGACCTGACATGATAGTGGCCCGTCGTGGCGCACTCCTGACAAGTACCCTGACATAATTTATTTTAATGTTGTTACTTGACCTGTCTTGACACCGTGGGTGGTTCTTTTTGCTTGCTTGTTAAATTCACTTGTCCTGTCTCGCATCATGTCTAGGAGAGGACTCCTGAGTACCACGGTCAGGAGTACCTACTAAAATGGATTAAGGTTAATAACTAGAATAGCACAGTAGTCATGAAGAGATGACACAGCTACAGGCAATCCCGTTACCTGGGCGCTCTTGGGATCTGTAGCCTGCCGTCGAGTAGGGCACATTTCCAGCGCACCGTCGAGTGTTGCACCCTCTAAGTCACCTAAGGGTACATTTGTCTCCCGGGCGATGTACCCACTTGAATTCAACCCCTAATTTTTGACCTGGGTAGCCTGGATGGCCTGCAGGGCTTGTGGCTGTGGAACGATCTCACTGCATCTTGTTAGTAATTAGGCCTGTGATAACCCTAGTTAGTTAAAGTAGTAAGCCGTAGTATCTGCTTGGCCGTGATTGATTGAATGAGGTATAACCAGTCTAGTCATGTCTTGATCCCATGCAAGATTGCTTCCTGTCTTGATTTCTTACATTATTATCTTGTCGATAAATGGTGGGAAACCAAGTTCTGTTCAGATGAAAGGTTACAACCCCGGTCCTTGTTTGGTTTATGGGTTGTAACCTGGTTATCGAAATAGTCCCATGGTTATCTCGTCGTATATCACCCTGCCATGTTTTCGTAAATTCTAGTATTAATATTATATAAATTTTCTTGTGCTGATTGCTGGCTTTTGTTCTTATTTCGTGGCCCCCTTGTGGCACTTGCTCTTTCTGGGGTTGACCCAGCTGGTTTTGTGTGGCCAGATTTCGGAGCAGCTCCCGAGGATCTACCAAGCTTCCAGCCCAATGGTGGCGACTAGAAGGAACCCGGGCTACGAGTGGGTTTTCTATTTTATTTTGCTCACTCTATTGTAAAACTATTCTTTTGAGGCGTTTAGCCGACGAGCACCTGTTAGCTCGATGCACTTTTACTTATTGTCTGCCTACGGGCTGTAAACATGATTGACAAATCCTAGGGTTGATCATGTATGACTAAACTCTTGCTAGTCCTAACATTTTGTACGACTAGCTTCATGATCAGCTGATATATAATATTTGGGACGCCTTTTATTGTATATTTGGTGGTCAAACATCTTGTAAATATATTAATTGCTTGAGATTGAGACAATAGGCTTGACCTTAAGAGACTGTTGGCTTGTAGTAAACCCTCATATCTAGACAGTCGTGATCGTATAGTTGAGATGTATTCTATTTCAATATACGTAGCTGGCTATGTCTGCCCCCGCTCTCCAGTATTCTGGTTCTGGGGCGTGACATGGTTTAAGTGGTGGCCCATGCAGGTCTTGTCAATCAAGAAATGTGAGGGTTTACCGAATAGATGTCTCAATCAGTATTCGTCCTTGATCTCCGCCCGTATTTTCAAATCCCTGAAATTCTTGCCCTGATTACATGCTTGTATCGTTGATTACATGCTTGTATCGTTGATCATTCCATGCAAGCTTGCTTGCATGCTATTATAATTTGTGCCGCATATGGCCAACTGGTTATATGGCCAGTTAAATAATAATTTATGGTCGCATGATTGCTTGCATGAATATTAATTTATGCCGTATGACATACTAGCATTAATTGTAATAGGGTCCCACAAGGTTTGTATCCATGTAATTTTAGGCCACATGGCCCCAGTACTTGAGTGGCCACGTGTCCTTTTTTTGCTTGAGTGGAAGCTTGTATTTATTGCGGGTTCCTCTCTCCTTGTCTTTTCTGGTTGCATGAATATTTTTTGCTGGCCGCATGGCCCTCTTCAGTTATTTTCTGGCCGCATAAGCTTTGGCTGGCCGGATGGGTGCTCTCCCACTCTCTTTGGCCGCATGTATGTTCTCCCACTTTTGGGCCGCATGGGGTCCACTTTGATTGTTTGAATGTTTATTTGCCTGAATTGTGGTCAGAATTTCTTCCCACTCCCAACATGAAAGTTATAGAGTTTCTTCTTGGTTTCGAGAATATATATATATATTATAATTATATTATTATTTAATGGTGTAAGTTTCTTTCTCCTTGATAAAATGACATGACTTGATAGTGACCCGCCGTGGTGCACTTCCGACAAGATAACTTGACCTGACAAATTTGACATGATAATTCTTAATAGTGGTCCGACGTGGCGTACTCTTGATAGTAAACCTGACATGATATATTTCTCGAAATGCTGTTGCGACGGCTAACATGACACGACAAGATTAAATGGCCTGGACACCGTGGACGATTGTGCTTGTACAAATGAACCAGTATTATCTTGCATCATGTCTAGGATGGGGACCCCTGAGTACTATAGTCAGGGGTACCTACTGGAAACGGTTAAGGCTAATAACTAGAATAATCCAGTAGTCATGAAAAGATTTTTTCAGCTACAGGCAATCCCGTTATCTGGGCGCCCCCTTGGGATCTGTAGCCTGCCGACGAGTAGGGCACATTTCCAGCACACTGTCATGTTGCACCATTATTGTACTAATATTCGACCTAGATAACTTGGATGGTCTGCAGGGCTTGTGGCTGTGGAATAATCTCACTGCATCTTGCTAGTAACTAGGCCCGTGATAACCCTAGTTAGTTAAAGTATCAAGCCGTACCTATTGCTTGGCCATGATTGAGTAGATGAGGTATAATCTGTCTAGTCTTGTCTTGATCCTGTACAAGATTGTTACATGACCTGTTTTCTTATTTTATCTTGCCGATAAATGGTGGAAGAAACCAAGTTCTGTTCAGACGAAGGGTTACAACCCCGGTCCTTGTTTGGTTTACGGGTTATAACCTGATTATCTGAATAGTCCCATGGTTATCTTATCGTATATCACCTGTCATGCTTGATTATCAATAGTAATTAAGGCGGATTTCTATTCAGGCAAAGGATTGCAACCCCGGTCCTTGTTTGGTTTAAGGGTTACAGTCTGGCTACTTGAATGGTTTCTTTGTGCTCAATATATTATTGTTATCTCAGTTATTATCAGTATCTTTTAATTACCCTTGCAATTCATTTGTGATATGCTGGTTTTAGTTCCTAAGTGAAGCCTCCTTTGTGGCACTTGCTCTTTCTGGGGTCTGACCCAGCTGGTTTTGTATGGCCAGATACCGGAACAGCACCAGAGGATCTACCGACCTTCCAGCCACATGGTGACCACTAGACGGAATTCTGGCAACGAGTGGGTTATTTTTGCTCTCCCACTCTATTGTAAAATTATTCTTTTGAGGCGTTTAGCCGCCGAGCAAGTGTTAGCTCGTGTACATTTTACTTACTGTCTGCCTACGGGCTGTAACATGATTGGCAACTTAGGGTTGATCATGTTTGAAGAAACTCTTGCTAGTCCTCACATTTTGTAACGAGTAGCTTCATGATCAGCTAAATATGTAATGTTTGGGACGCCTTACTATTGTATATTTGGTGATCTTACATGTTGTGACATTTACTTACTTGCTTGTGATTGAGACCCTAGGCTTGTTATTGACCATAGGAGACTGATGGCTTGTAGATAAACCCTCATATATATCTAGACAGCCGTGACAGTATAGTGGAGTGGATCCCATTTCATTATACGTAGCTGGCTATGTCTGCCCCCGCTCTCTCCAGTGTTCTGGTTCTGGGGCGTGATACAGACACCCCCACACTCGAATGACATTCAAGTTAGGTCTGACTTTGAACCAAAGTTCATGAGGAGTTACGACCGAAGTTGCATACGGAACTCTATTTAGAATAAAAGTGGCCGTCAATGCAGCTTCTCCCCAGTAGCATTTAGGAAGACCCGCAGTTAGCAGCATTGAGTTCATCATTTATGTCAACGTTCTATTCTTCCTCTCTGCTACTCCGTTAGATTGAGGAGAATACGGAGCAGTGGTCTCGTTTATTATTCCATGTTCTTTGCAGAACAATGTGAATTCATGAGATCGATACTCTCCACCTCGATCACTTCTTAGCCTCTTGACTTGTTGTCCAGTTTGCCGTTCAGCCTCGGCCCTGAACTCCTTGAACTTCTCGAACGCTTCGTCTTTAGACTTGAGCAAGTAGATGAACTGTCACTCTCCGTTCCCAGAATGCGTATTTTTATACATGTACGACTCATGTATATTTATTTAGTATTTATCATGTATTATCTTGTATTTAAATTCCTTTAATTTCATGTTAATTAATTATCTGTATTTTATTTCCTGCAATTTTATCCCTGTATTTTATTTTCTGTATTTTATTTCTTGCTGTTATTCTCCGCTATTAGTCTTGCCTTGTGGTTCGGGTTCATGGAGGGTTTCGGGTTCATGATGGATCAAACCCGGCCCAATAACTCCCACCTACCACCACCCTTCCTATTTAAGCCCCCATTCTCATTCTCTCTCCTCATAACTCTCATTCTTCACCATTACTTCTTCTTCTTCCTCTCATCACTTCTCCACCTAACCAGCAGTAGCAGCAGGCAAGTGCAATCTTGCTTCTTGCTTGGAGAACCATTTTTATGGTTCATTTCTCTTCCTCTCATGATCCTGAGAGAGTTTAGTACTTGGCATTTTTGATTTCTTTGGCTGGTTTTGCTAGATCTAAGATGTTGTATTCTCGGTTTTTCATGGATTCTGATCTCCCAACTTAGCGTGTTTTCTGGCTGGGAACTTCACTTCTGGCTTGGAACAGGTTTAGTCACGCACATGTTCTTACATGTCTGCGTAGATTTTTAGTCACGCACATGTTCTTACATATCTGCGTGGATTTCAGTCACGCACACGTCTTTACTTATGCGTGCATGGATTTTAGTCACGCACACGTCTTTACTTGTGCGTGCGTGGATTTTTAGTCACGCTCATGTTCTTACATGTTAGCGTGGATTTTAGTCACGCACACGTCTTTACTTGTGCGTGCGTAGATTTTTAGTCACTTTCATGTTCTTACATGTTAGCGTGGATTTTAGTCATGCACACGTTCTTACTTGTGCGTGCGTAGATTTTAGTCACGCACACGTTCTTACTTGTGCGTGCGTGGATTTTTAGTCGCGCTCACGTTCTTACGTGTCAGCATAGATTTTTAGTCACGCACACGTCTGTACGTGTCTGCGTGAATTTTGAGTTACGCTCACTTGTGCGTGCGTGGATTTCTTACCATTCTTCACGCTCACTTATGAGTGCGTGAATTTTCCTTCACGTTTATACTGTGCATGCCAACGTGAACCACTTTTCACGCTCACTCCTACTAGACTTGTTGGCGTGACTTTTGGCCTTAGCTTAGACTTGCTGGTGTGACTTTTTAACCAGGGTGTTCTATTTGCTCTATAACTTATTCATTTAATGATGACATGACAATTCTTCTATTATACTCTTATGCCTTTTGGCATGAACTTGATAAATCATGATATGTTAATACTTTAATACATATGGTTGTGTAGGATGTGTCATGTGTCTTGATTGATCCATGAATACCCAGATTGACTGGAACTTAACTCTGAGGAGTTATAGACTCGACTCCATGTAATACTACTTGACTTTCATGCCTTGATACCATTGATAATAATGGTTATCTTGACTATAATTGATCATGCGTTCCTAGTTGGAACTAAGAGACTGGCTAGTCGTCTTATTGAATGAAATGAATGAGACACGTTCATGTAATAAACTATGGTACTCGATTAGCCAATCCCGAATATTGGCATGCAGGCACATGCAGGTTTCAAATTATTTATTTATCTATTTTACAAAACAGCATGTGTACTTTATGGTCAAGGCATGATTTCTCCGTGGTCAGATTTGATTGTTGCATCACGCTATGTAAAACCTACAACCTAGCCGCACGGGTATCGTTGTAGGGTTGCACATATCGTACCCCGTACGAAAGTACTCATTTGAATGACCATGATCCACGGTATGGAACTTCACTCAACGTAGGGACTATTAAGTTAAATAAAATAATGATAGCATGGAGAGAATGGATTCCCGAGTTCTTACATGGCAGCCCCCTTGGGACTATTAAGCGCCCGACGGGCCGGCTGGTTCCCACAGATACTGTAAATCTGTCACACGGGCAGGGAACGGTATCCGCTTATATTATTGTACATGCTATAACGGCGGGCGTCCCGCTGGGACTCGTCTAACTACATGGTTGGCGCAATTGATTGATTGGATAGACTAGCCTTGCTTGCACATAGTAAGAACTGAGGAATCCCTATTTGCATAATTCCAGGATAACTTGGGACTCATAATAGCAAGCCGTAGTAGTTGATTGGCCGTTCAAGATGATTTGTTTGTGTACTGTACCTACTCTGTTGCCTAACTGAGATGATCAGAATGTCAGGACATGACGGGCTAACTTCTGTCCTTGTTTGATTGGGAGGTTGGTTCGAAGTGTCGTGATGTTATGTAAATCCTAGTGGAAAGCAGAGATCTATTATTATATTCTCTTACTTACTGGTTTAGTCCTTCATATCGTGCTCCCTTGTGGTACTTGCTATTAGAGGTCTAACCTCTCTGGTTTTGCATGGCCAGATTTAGAGCCGGTCCCCGAGGATCCAGCTTACTTCTACCTCCAAGATGGTCAATACTAGAGGAATGATCGCAGGAGGACTCGAGTGGGTTCCTTACTTCACCGCTCATTTTTTTATTTACTTTATACTTAGCCGTTTGGCACCGACGTGTTAGTCGGATCGTCTTGTACTTACTTTTGCATAATTGTAACTAAGTCAGACTGCAGCTGATAACAATTGTGTACATGTTACTATACCATCTGACTATGTTTTGTAAAGCCAGTTCTCCAGAACATTTTGACTGAACGTTTGGGACGCCTTACTGCTTTATCTTACATGTTCTCTATTTTTGCTTCTTGCTTTGAATGATTGAGACAATAGATGTGAAATGACCATAGTAAGACTTTCATGTAGTATGTACCCCCTCGTTTGGTTAGACAGCATTGATCGTATTATACGGTATTCATCTACCCGTAATACGTAGCTGGCTGAGTCATTCCCCCGCTCTCCAGTATTCTGGTTCTGGGGCGTGACAAGGTTTTAGTGGTGGCCCATGCAGGTCTGAATTCAGACTTGTGGGGTGTTTTGATTTATAGGATGTCTCAATCACATGTGTTCCCCCTTGATCTCATGATTCGTTATTCTCAAACCTTGCTTGACATTCCGGTATCCTTTGACTTCATTGATCCTTCATGTCAGGTTGTTTGATTGTCTCTTGTCCCTTTTCTTAGGGGCACTTCGTCCGTATCGGTCAGAGCTGGGCAGCAACAACAGGAGCAACATGGACAACCTGACCCTGTTGGTCAGCAACAAGGGCCAGTCTCCCCTCAGGAAGCTACCCAGGAAGAAGTGATAGTAAAACCAGTAGCTGGATCGCAGTATCCGGATGTTCCACCACCACCGACAGTTCCACCTACCCAAGTGGACACACCAGCCCTTCTGGAGATCATGAGAGGAATGATGGCTACTCAGCAACATCAGATGTTGGCCCAGCAGTGCATGCACACTAAGCTACAAGTGCAGAATGTGTTGCTCAACCAAGGATTGCAGACGGCTTTGGAAAGAGGAGTGAGGACTGATTCAGGAGCATCAGCCAGGTTTTGCAAGTACAACCCCCGCCGTTTCGAGGGCACGGAGGATGCCATCTCAGCAGATGCATGGCTTAAGGACATGGAGGCTATTCTGACAGCAGCTAAGGTACCGGCAGAAGAACGTGTGGATCTAGTAAAGTTGTTACTTCAGGATCTCGCACGTGATTGGTGGGAATCAGAGGAAGTGGGCATCAGACGTCCTGTGGCTTGGGACGATTTCACTACAAGATTCAAGACCAAGTACTATGGAGTTGTGGCACGGTTTGAGCTACAACAGAAGTTTATCAGCCTCAGACAGGCTGGCAAGACTGTAGATGCTTATGCAGCGGAGTTCTGCAGGTTGAGTAGATTCACCCCAGAGATGGTAGTGACAGAGAGCCAGAGGGCCATGAGGTTTCAGCAAGGGTTTCATCTGGAACTCTTGCAATTGATAGAGGGGCACAATTACCAGACTTTTGATGAGATATTGACGGCGACTCGAAGGCATGAGATCACCATTCAGAGGCTTGCAGTAAGGACTGGGGGTCAGAAGAGATCCCACAGTCAGATTGAAGGAGGAGGAGGAGCAGCGCCCCGAACAACAGCACCATCCACTGGCATTCGTATCCACGATGTGGCGATACGAGGACCAGCACCACCACCCAGGCAGCAGCAACAGCAACAGAGGAAGAACCAGCAACCCCCGGCGGACTGCACTTATTGTGGGAAGATGGGGCACACTAGAGATGTGTTTCGGACATTGAATGGACTGTGTCTGATATGTGGAAATCCAGACCATCGGGTTACCACATGTCCCATGAATTCGAGGTCAGGAGGACTAGGGCAGCAGTTTCCTGCTCTACCAGCACCAGGGGCAGGCCAGTATCGAGGACCAGCAGTGGCAGTAAGGCCGTTGGCACAGCATCCGCAGGCTCAGATATATCGGCAGCAGGGATCGCCGATGCAGCAACACCAGCATAGACCACCCCAGCATCATCAAGGCAGGGGCCAGCAGCAGCACCAGGCTAGGCCGCAGCATGAAAACCAGCAAGGAGGTCGAGGGCATGCATTCACTTTATCCTTGGAGGAGGCATTGGCATCGGGAGATGTTGTAGCAGGTAACGTTCTCGTCGCCTCATATCCCGCAGTAGCATTGTTTGATTCGGGAGCATCCCATTCATTTATATCTGCACAATTTGCGACATGACTAGGAATGGAGTTCGAGGCATTGCCAGGGAGGTTGAATATACTCACTGGTAATAGGCTCGTAGGAGTTAGTAGAGTTATTCTAGCGTGTAGCGTTGTAGTTTGCGGGCATTCCTTACCCGCCCGGTTGATAGAATTTCCTGTTAGAAATTTTGACGTTATCTTAGGCATGGACTGGCTGAAAGACAGTCATGCGACAATAGATTGTCGTAGAGGGAGTGTATCTTTTGATATTCCTGGCATGAAGAGGTTCACCTTAGTCAGATCAGAGGCAACTCAGCAAGAGCAGGGAGTAGTAGTGGCAATGGAAGAAGTTCAAATTCCGAAGGTAGTTGAAGAGTTTCTAGATGTATTTCCTGAAGAACTTCCAGGTCTACCACCGGTTAGAGATATTGAGTTCAGTATAGAATTGGCACCAGGAACTAAACCGATATCAGATCGAGTTTACAGAATGGCAGATTCAGAGCAGGCCAAGGTATATCAGCATATAGAGGAACTGAAGGAGAAGAAGTTTATCCAAGCTAGCGTGTCACCATGGGCAGCACCAGTGGTACTTATGGGGAAGAAGGATGGGTCATCCAGATTATACATTGCCTACAGGAAGCTTAACGCGGCAACAGTGAAGAACAAGTACCCATTACCCAGGATCGACGACTTATTTGATCAGTTGAGCAAGGCTAGAGTTTTCTCCAAGATAGATCTTCGTTCAGGGTATCATCAGGTGAGGGTTCGGAAGGAAGATATTCCCAAGACAGCATTCAGGTCAAAGTATAGGCATTATGAGTTCTTAGTAATGCCGTTTGGTTTGACCAATGCTCCAGCAATATTCATGGATTTGATGAATCACATCTTTATGCCATACTTAGACCAGTTTATCGTTGTGTTTCTTGACGACATTCTCGTATACTCTGCTAGTGAAGAGGAGCATGAAGACCACCTCAGGAAAGTGTTACAGGTTCTGAGAGAGAACCAGTTGTATGCCAAGCTCAGTAAGTGTGAGTTTTGGTCGGATCATATTTCATTTTTGGGTCACATCATATCAGGAGCTGGAGTAGCAGTAGATCCCAAGAAGATAGAAGCAGTAGAAAGTTGGCCAGTACCCAAGACCGTAGCAGATGTGCGGAGCTTCTTGGGATTGGCAGGATATTACAGAAGGTTTGTGTCAGACTTTGCAAGGCTTTCAGCACCCATGACCCGCTTGGTCCGGAAGGATGTACCATTTGTTTGGTCGGCAGAATGTCAGGCATCATTTGAGACTTTGAAGTAGAAGTTGATATCAGCACCTATTCTTACGTTGCCAGTAGGACCCAGAGGTTTTACAGTATATTATGATACGTCAGGTAAAGGACTTGGATGTGTCCTTATGCAGCATGGGAAGGTGATAGCGTATGCATCTAGGCAGCTTCGGGACCACGAGAAGAATTACCCGACTCATGATTTGGAGTTAGCGGCAGTAGTGTTTGCTTTGAAGCTATGGAGGCGTTATTTATACGGTGACCGAGTGGAGATGTACACAGATCATAAAAGTCTGAAGTACATCTTTACTCAAAAGGAGCTGAACATGAGACAGAGAAGATGGTTGGAGTTGATTAAGGATTATGACGTAGAGCTTCAGTATCATCCAGGCAAGGCTAATGTAGTAGCAGACGCTCTCAGCAGGAGAGACGGCGCATTTATGTTGACAACACAGAGGCATATCTTAGAAGACCTTCAGGAGATGGGCATCGAAGTTATACTTCCTAGTGACATAGGAGTTCTAACGAGTCTGCAAGTTCAATCCGACTTGGTAGGCAGGATCAAGGCAGCTCAGGCACAAGACCCAAGGATTCAGAAGCTTAGGGCAGAATGTGAGTCAGGACTCAGGAAAGAGATGAGAATTCATGAAGATGGTACACTTAGGTTTGGATCACGTCTATGTGTGCCTAGTGGAGATATCAGACATGAGGTTATGGCAGAAGCTCACAGTTCTCAGTATTCTATTCATCCTGGAGGGACCAAGATGTACCAAGATATCAAGCAGCATTTCTGGTAGAACTGGATGAAGAGGGAGATAGCTAGATTTGTTTTCCGTTGCTTGGTATGTCAGCAAGTGAAGGCAGAACAGCAGAGGCCAGCTGGGTTATTGCAACCGCTTTCTATTCCGGAATGGAAATGGGAGCATATTACAATGGACTTTGTGACCGGTTTACCGAGATCACCAAGTGGTAAGGACGCTATTTGGGTAATAGTGGACCGACTTACGAAGGTAGCATACTTTCTTCCTTTCAGAGTAGGGCAATCTACAAAAAAGTTGGCAGAGTTGTATATGCAACAGATAGTCAGGCAGCATGGAGTCCTTGTCAGTATTGTGTCGGATCGAGATACCCGCTTTACATCACATTTCTGGAAGAGTTTACATCATAGTCTGGGTACCAAGTTAAGATTTAGCACGGCTTACCATCCGCAGACGGATGGACAATCAGAAAGAACGATTCAGACTTTAGAAGACATATTGCGAGCTTGCACTCTAGATTTTGGAGGGTCTTGGGAGAGTCACCTGCACTTAGTCGAGTTCTCATACAACAATAGTTATCAAGCCAGTATCTAGATGGCGCCATTTGAAGCACTATATGGTAAGAAGTACAGGTCGCCGCTTGCATGGGATGATATCGGAGAGAGGAAGATATTAGGACCAGAAATGATTGTTCAGACGGTTGAAGTGGTTAAGGAAATTAGAGAGCGACTTCGAGTTGCGCAGGATCGGCATCGTCATTGGGCGGACCAGCATCGTAGGCCGTTAGAGTTCTCTGTTGGGGACCACGTATTCTTGCGGATCTCACCTACTCGTGGGGTCATTAGATTTGGCGTTCGCGGGAAATTGAGTCCGCGGTACGTGGGCCCATTTGTTATCCTTGATCGGGTAGGTGATGTTGCTTATCGTTTATCCCTTCCACCTTCGTTACGAGAGGTGCATGACGTGTTTCATGTATCTCAATTACGTAGGTATGTATCGGACCCAAGCCATATCCTCGATCATTCGGAGCTGGTTGTTGGTACCAACCTGTCTTACGAGGAACAGCCTGTGTCCATTTTAGACCGAAGAGAGAAGATACTCAAGAACCGAATAATTAGTCTTGTCCGTGTTGCTTGGGGTCATCACTCCTTGGGAGAGTCAACGTAGGAACGTGAGGATGATATCCGATCACGGTATCCATACCTGTTTGACTCACAAGGTATATCTCTTTCTGTATACCTTGATTGTCCTGATTCTTCATTCTTGTCACCTTATGGGCAGAGCTACTTGATATCGTAGAATGATGGATTTACATATATAGTACTTGCTTTTGATATGGTAATAATGATTGCTTGCTCACTAGAATTGCTTGTATTAGTTTATCTCCGATATTTCTACCTGCTTGGATTTGAAATTCCGAGGACGGAATTTTTGCTAAGGTGGGTAGAGATGTCACTCCCCGTTCCCAAAATACGTATTTTTATACATGTACAACTCATGTATATTTATTTAGTATTTATCATGTATTATCTTGTATTTAAATTCCTTTAATTTCATGTTAATTAATTATCTGTATTTTATTTCCTGCAATTTTATCCCTGTATTTTATTTTCTATATTTTATTTCTTGCTGTTATTCTCCGCTATTAGTCTTGCCTTGTGGTTCGGGTTCATGGAGGGTTTTGGGTTCATGATGGATCAAACCCGGCCCAATAACTCCCACCTACCACCACCCTTCCTATTTAAGCCCCCCTTCTCATTCTCTCTCCTCATAACTCTCATTCTTCACCATTACTTCTTCTTCTTCCTCTCATCACTTCTCCACCTAACCAGCAGTAGCAGCAGGCAAGTGCAATCTTGCTTCTTGCTGGAGAACCATTTTTATGGTTCATTTCTCTTCCTCTCATGATCCTGAGAGAGTTTAGTACTTGGCATTTTTGATTTCTTTGGCTGGTTTTGCTAGATCTAAGATGTTGTATTCTCGATTTTTTATGGGTTCTGATCTCCCAACTTAGCGTGTTTTCTGGCTGGGAACTTCACTTCTGGCTTGGAACAGGTTTAGTCACGCACATGTTCTTACATGTCTGCGTGGATTTTTAGTCACGCACATGTTCTTACATGTCTGCGTGGATTTTAGTCACGCACACGTCTTTACTTGTGCGTGCGTGGATTTTAGTCACGCACACGTCTTTACTTGTGCGTGCGTGGATTTTTAGTCACGCTCACGTTCTTACATGTTAGCGTGAATTTTAGTCACGCACACGTCTTTACTTGTGCGTGCGTGGATTTTTAGTCACGCTCATGTTCTTACATGTTAGCGTGGATTTTAGTCACGCACACGTTCTTACTTGTGCGTGCGTGGATTTTTAGTCACGCTCACGTTCTTACGTGTCAGCGTGGATTTTTAGTCACGCACACGTCTGTACGTGTCTGCGTGAATTTTGA
Organism: Iris pallida; assembly: GCA_029216955.1. NCBI lineage: Eukaryota > Viridiplantae > Streptophyta > Magnoliopsida > Asparagales > Iridaceae > Iris > Iris pallida. The sequence goes on along the minus strand of JANAVB010027397.1, from coordinate 21,191,037 downwards.
GTTACGCTCACTTGTGCGTGCGTGGATTTCTTATCATTCTTCACGCTCACTTATGAGTGCGTGAATTTTCCTTCACGTTTATACTGTACATGCCAACGTGAACCACTTTTCACGCTCACTCCTACTAGACTTGTTGGCATGACTTTTGGCCTTAGCTTAGACTTGCTGGCGTGACTTTTTAACCAGGGTGTTCTATTTGCTCTATAACTTATTCATTTAATGATGGCATGACAATTCTTCTATTATACTCTTATGCCTTTTGGCATGAACTTGATAAATCATGATATGTTAATACTTTAATACATATGGTTGTGTAGGATGTGTCATGTGTCTTGATTGATCCATGAATACCCAGATTGACTGGAACTTAACTCTGAGGAGTTACCGACTTGACCCCATGTAATACTAATTGACTTTCATGCCTTGATACCATTGATAATAATGGTTATCTTGACTATAATTGATCATGCGTTCCTAGTTGGAACTAAGAGACTAGCTAGTCGTCTTATTGAATGAAATGAATGAGACACGTTCATGTAATAAACTATGGTACTCGATTAGCCAATCCTGAATATTGGCATGCAGGTACATGCAGGTTTCAAATTATTTATTTATCTATTTTACAAAACAACATGTGTCTTTATGGTCAAGGAATGATTTCTCCGTGGTCAGATTTGATTGTTGCATCACGCTATGTAAAATATACAACCTAGCCGCACGGGTATCGTTGTAGGGTTGCGCATATCGTACCCCGTACGAAAGTACTCATTTAAATGACCATGATCCAGGGCATGGAACTTCACTCAACGTAGGGACTATTAAGTTAAATAAAATAATGATATCATGGAGAGAATGGATTCCCGAGTTCTTACATGGCAGCCCCCTTGGGACTATTAAGTGCCCGACGGACCGGCTGGTTCCCACAGATACTGTAAATCTGTCACACGGGCAGGGAACGGTATCTGCTTATATTATTGTACATGCTATAACGGCGAGCGTCCCGCTGGAACTCGTCTAACTACATGATTGGCGCAATTGATTGATTGGATATACTAGCCTTGCTTGCACATAGTAAGAACTGAGGAATCCCTATTTGCATAATTCCAGGATAACTTGGGACTCATAATAGCAAGCCGTAGTAGTTGATTGGCCGTTCAAGATGATTTGTTTGTGTACTGTACCTACTCTGTTGCCTAACTGAGATGATCAGAATGTCAGGACATGACGGGCTAACTTCTGTCCTTGTTTGGTTGGGAGGTTGGTTCGAAGTATCGTGATGTTATGTAAATCCTAGTGGAAAGCAGAGATCTATTATTATATTCTCTTACTTACTGGTTTAGTCCTTCATATCGTGCTCCCTTGTGGTACTTGCTATTAGAGGTCTAACCTCTCTGGTTTTGCATGGCCAGATTTAGAGCCGGTCTCCGAGGATCCAGCTTACTTCTACCTCCAAGATGGTCAATACTAGAGGAATGATCACAGGAGGACTCGAGTGGGTTCCTTACTTCACCGCTCGTTTTGTTATTTACTTTATACTTAGCCGTTTGGCACCGACGTGTTAGTCGGATCGTCTTGTACTTATTTTTGCATAATTGTAACTAAGTCAGACTGCAGCTGATAACAACTGTGTACATGTTACTATACCATCTGGCTATGTTTTGTAAAGCCAGATCTCCAGAACATTTTGACTGAGCATTTGGGACGCCTTACTGCTTTATCTTACATGTTCTCTATTTTTGCTTCTTGCTTTGAATGATTGAGACAATAGATGTGAAATGACCATAGTAAGACTTTCATGTAGTATGCACCCCCTCGTTTGGTTAGACAGCATTGATCGTATTATACGGTATTCATCTACCCGTAATACGTAGCTGGCTGAGTCATTCCCCTGCTCTCCAGTATTCTGGTTCTGGGGCGTGACATGAACGCGTACTTTGAGAAGTCATCGATGAAGGCTATGAAATACTTCATCCTGGCTTTTGTAGAGAATTGCTTGAAGTCACAGATATATGTAAACCTCCAATATTTTTCTAATTATTTTAGTGCTTTAAAAATTATTTTTGCTATACTATTTAGCATTAAAGAGGTAGTTGGTATATATGTGTGTATTTATAGATATAAATATATATAATATGTATGATTGTGTGCATGATATTTTAAGTGCTACTAAATATAGTCTACCATTATTATGAAAGATTTTTGTTACTTATTTACAATTTATAGGATTTTTTGTGTGATTTGTATTCATATATATATATATATATATATATATATATATATATATATATATATATATATATATATATATATATATATATATATATGATAAAAAAAATCTCAGGTGGTCGGCCCAAAGGGGACCGACCACAGCAGCTTGATTTTTAAAGTAAAGGAAAAAGGAAAAGAAAAAAAAATAATAATATACAACCCACCCACTTTAGTGGGCGGACCACCACCCCTTGCATGCTAGCAGCAAGCTCACGTAGTAAGCAAAAACCCGTGGGAATTATTAATCTAAACCTATTAATATTAGGTTTTGGCTACGAGTGGATATAAATACATCTTTTTTCACAAATCTCAAAACCCTAGACTTCCAAAATGAAAGTTGCAGCTGATCATACCCCCTTCGCCTACGAGTTCGTTTTACCAGCGACGGAGTTTTCTGCGCGACGAACGGAGCATCGAAAGTCATCCCCGCGTCACCCACGGAGCAGTTTTCCCACTCAAGGTACCCTACTTCCCTATGACGTAACCTTTTACTCGTAGCACCGATTTTCGATCCGTAAAATTTTTTGGAAATTAGACTTGACCCTCTTCGAGATCCTTCAGGTGGATTTCGAAACAACCCATCGATTTGCTCGAAAAATCGAGACAAATTTAAAAAAAAACCTATTTTCTATAATACTAAAAACTGTTTTAAAACAACAACTTGTCGGCCAATTTTTTTGCTGTGCAGTAAAAAATTGTAGAAACTAATTGAACACATGTGAAGACAACATAACCACGATTAAAACGCAACTTGTAGATCTGTAGTTTGATTTCTGTGTAAGAATTAAATCAATGCTAAACTTGTGCGAAAAACTGTTTTCAAAATAGTTAATTTCTGAATTTTTCTTGATACGGCGTGTGCCCCGACAAACTGGGCGACGTGGTCGCACGCTAAATGCATTGAAAGACGCGTATGGACGTTACCGACGTGTGGGAACTGACGGAACTCAGTTTCGTCGTGTGTGCGCGACAAAATCAGTCTGTATCCGTCAAGATACCCCCGTATCGCCAATTTGCAAACTTCGTCCTAACTTCGTGTACAGTCGTCGATTCGAGATGAAACTTGCTCCAACAGGTCCGAATTAAAATTCTGGTCCTGTGTGCTAAGTTTGGTTCGATTCTGAGAAGGTCGAATCGGAACCCCTTTTTTGGCGGGCCCGCGACCCACTCGAACGGACGAATTTGTACACGGCTCATCGGAATCCAAAACTGAACATACCTTTCAGTTCCTCTCCTCAAATTGAATCCGTAGACATATAGTTTGGTGACTTTAGAGACCATAGACTTTGGCACATATTTCGGTGCAAAGCGGGTCCAACGGCGGACATCGTTTTGACCCGAAATTACGATTTTGCCCCTGTTCCAGAATTGGACTTTTGGACAGGCATTTTCAGGTATATCTTCTTCATCGAGATCATTTTTGATGTTTATTTCAGCGTCTGGAGACATCTGTGATTTGTGAGTTTTGGTGCTGACACTTGCTACTCTTGGATTGCCCTTCTCGCACCACAGGCAAGTATACCTTGCCATAGATTCTTATTGTGCTCATTTATTTTCAGTATATTTTATTATTGCATATTTCTTTCTCTTATTTGTCATTTTGTTTCTATTGGGCGTCCAAGTCACACTTGGGTGCAAGCGGCTAGATTTGGTCGTTATAATTATTATGTCTTTATTTGCATGTCGACCTTGTGTCAGTTGACTATCCTATGAGCATGTGGGGTATTTTCATATCCCCTATGGCCTTGATACATGTGTATCACGTGATGAGTGAGTTATATAGGACACGGACCTGCGTACTCGACTGGCCATCGATACGTAAGGGACGTGCGACGGTTAGGAGGTAACTGCTATTAGTAAGTCGAGTTAGAAGCCATAGCAGTTGCCAACTAGACAGGTTGTGGATACATCTTGCACAGGAGCATTGGGGGGAGGGGACAGCTACTAGCGTAGGGGCTACATTTATTTTTTTACACACATTATGGGTGATAGTGACTCGGATGAGCACTACGTGCTGCCCGACCGATAGTGTCTCGGATGAGCGCTGCTTGACGGCCACTCTTTATTACTTGCTTGCGTGAATCCATTACAGCTCCTGCGTAGAACGTTGTCCTCTAAAGTGCATCTCACATAGATGGTTAGGAGATCATGTAGAGTCATAGTTGCATATTTTACACTTTCAGTTATTTTGGCATATTTTTTGTATCTTGTTACGTCCCTCTGAGGACCTGGTGATCTCTCCAGGATTAGACGAGCGGGAATGTCCCGAGGAGTACGATGCAGCATTGGATCCATCATACATCGGTGACGAGACATCTCCCGCTCATACTTAGTTTTATTCTTTATTATCTGAGACCATGTATTGGACATCTTTTTATCATTTTTCTTGTTGTTTGAGGAGGTTGGACTCCATTTAGTTGAGACTATTTTTCCATAGCTGTTTGGGTGGGAATGTCTACCCGGCTATACTTTGATATCATCATTTATCTTATTTAGTGGACTTATTATATTCTCTGTGTTGAGCTGTGGATGAGATTTAGTTATATTATTGAGGCTTATCATATATTATTATTACAGCTTATGTACCAATACGGGGATTACCATATATTGGTGTATTCTTCGTATAAGTACAGCTGGCATGTCTACGTACTTAGTCCTACGTATTTTGGGACTGTGGCGTTACAATATCAGAGTACACCAACTCCAGAAGATCTGTGCTTCGATTGACCCGATGAAAGGGTTTCCTTGTGATCTTTGTCTAAGCACATACTTCACACTTCTCTATCTTACCCCCACATTTGGAGATAAGTCTAGACTGGACATTTTCTAAATTCTTTTACAGTGAACATGTCCTAGCCTATTATGCCAAAACTCAAGAGAATAATCAGATTGAGCGATTGCATTGATTACATTTGACTGGTTTACAAGCTAAATTCTGAACATCCCTTCAGTTTGACAAGATTTTTCGAAGTATGTTCCCTTCTTGGACATCACGATCTGGCCAGCATTGATGTCCATCCTCAAGCCTGCGTTGCTAAGCAGGCTTCCAGAGATCAGGTTCTTTGCAATCACCGGAACGTGCTTCACACCTTGAAGCATCAGAGTATTCTCGGATGTGAGTTTCAGCTCCACAGTTCTGACCTCCTGTCACGCCCCAGTACCGGAATACTGAGACGGACTAGGCCAGCTACACCGTATGAGGTATATAAACATCATACGGCGATCGTGGCTGTCAAAAGACAAGGGGGTGCATGCTACAATCCGGTCTCCTATGGTCCCACAGAGCATCTATGTCTCAATCAATCAAAACAAGAAACAGTAAATAATGATCATATAAGACAAAGCAGTAAGACGTCCCCGACGCTTCATCAAAATGATTCATGAGTCTAGCTATACAAAATGATGAGCTAGTTCCGAGAGTCAATAGTACATAACTATAGTCAGCTGCAGTCTGATTTAATTACAATTATGCAAAGGAAACTAATGTCCAGAACTGCCGGCTAAACAAGTGCCGGTGGCTAAACGCCAAGTACAAAATAGAAGATATGAGAGCAGTGAAGAAGAAACCCACTCATGGCCCCTGGCGCCTATACTCCTGGTGTGCACCATTGTTCGGGTGGAAGGCTGGATCCTCTGGGGCTGCTACGAGATCTGGCCAAACAAAACCAGTGGGGTCAGGCTCCGAATAGCAAGTACCACAAGGGAGCACAAAAGAGTGAGATAAATCCAATGAGTTAAATAAGAACTGATTCACGAGTTATAGGCTTATACCATATCATCGAGACAATACGACACCCTTACAACCAAACAAAGACAAGCGGTGCCAATATCGTGCCGAGATAAGATATATCCTATAGCCATGGGCAGGTAAAAGGGCTTCTGATCGCAACTTTGGTCCATAGCCCATCGCAGCACAATAGCCCAACCCAACAACCAAACAAGGACATGGGTTGGACCACGCACCACGATAGTCCATGTTCCTCAATTGCTAACAGAAGAAAACATATCACAAAACAAGTCAGCTTACAAGCGGCCAATCAATCCTACGGCTTTCTATGATTTGTCTGGGTTATCCCAGTAATGCAATATATAGGAATCCTCAGATCATGTCAACCTAGCAGGACTAGCTAAACCATATAATATACATATACACATAGCACTTTGATTATGCACCGGTCCCCCGTAAGGCCACCGTGCTAAAACGTATAACACATAGCACGTAGGAGTCGGATATAGTCATCCACTATAGGCGGATGAAACTATATCCGTGGTGGCCAACCCGACACGCCAGGACTGGACCTAGGGTGGCTAGTATGGCACGATCTCGGGATTCCGTTCCCACCCAATGCATCTACCAAATTAAGTTGCTTAGATTAACCCTATCTTGATAATGGAATTACATGTCGTGGTCACATGGTCATCCTCCTATATGTCGTACCATAGTATGTGTAACCTAAGTATGAATCCACATCGGCCCGATCTAGATCCATGCTTAGTGTAATGCTTCAAACAACAATCAACATACCATGACACTATTACTGACCAATTACCATGACTGTACTGGAAGGTACACATGTATTGACATATAACACGAATGATCACTTAGCACGTACAGTCACACCTCAGTGTACTCATTAAATAGCACCGTAGTGCATACTAATATTGTATCTCAATACACACTTAGAACATGTACCAGCACTTATACATGTAATCAGGTCAGGAACATGGTCAAGTCAGGAAGTCACTCGGACTCCTCGTGACATAAAAGTCACATATGAATTCTGGTTAAAGTGAGACATGAGGACCCTTGAAGCCAATACAAAGATCTATAACTTTTATATTTTGAGTTTTTCAAGATTCTAGCTACAAAACAACTTAAACAGGCAAAAACAGTGAAATAGAGCAATTCCGGCGCATGGAATTCCTACACCATCGGCGCGTAGGATTCCTGCACAATCGGCGCGTGGGATTCCTGTACAATCGGCGCGTGGGATTCCTGCACCAATCGGCGCATGGGATTCCTGCACAATCGACACGTGGGATTCCTGCACCAATCGACGCGTGGGATTCCTGCACAATCGGCGCGTGGAAAACTCACGTTGCGTCTTCAGTACATGCGCGTAGGGAACCTACGCGCATGACACGCTCGGAGTTAAGGGATACGTTGCGGGGACTTCACAGCGCATGGCCTCCCGGGCGCATGGGGGTCATCGTCCCCAAACAACAAGTTCAGCCATGAAAGTTCCGAAAACTTGCCATGGCCATAACTTCCTCATCCGAAGTCGAAATCAAGCGAAACAAAAGCCAAAACTGAATGAAATTGAATTCTCTACAATATAGAACCATTAGTTTTCGAAAACAACCAAGTTTGATAGATCAAAACCATGAAAATCCATAAAACCCTAGTTATAGAAACTTAGATCTACACCAAACTAGCCATTAAAATCAAAAACTCCAAGAACTAAACTTGTAGAAAATGAAGAGAAGAATAATAAAAAAATAATATCTAAGAAAAATCAAGAAATGAAAAATACAAGAATCTCTCTATTTGGTGCAAGATGTACTTGCCTATTGGTTGGGAGGAAAAGAAATAAATATAGTGAATGAGGAGAGAGAGTGAGGAAGAGAATATATATAGGGGTTGGGTTGACTCAAAGAACCCTAAGCTTAAGCATGCTCTTAACCATATGACTAATGACATGTTAATTGCTACATGATACAACTAATTAAATTAATTAAATAAAATCCTAACCACAATACGGTTCAGAAATCCTATCATCGAAACAGTGAACCACGCCTACAACCAGACAAGGACAAGGGGTGGCACACTGATCCGCGACGAGATACTGTTCCATGCCATAGCCAGTTACAAATACAGGATATATGCAATAAAGATACAGGTGCCAGATACCATATACATGAAAAATCAAAAATTTACGTATTCCGGAAATGAGGAGTGACATCTCTACCCTCCTTAGAAAAATTTCGTTCTCAAAATTTCGATAAGGCTGTTCGAGCGCGCTCTCAGATCACGAAATACACTCATGACATATAGCAAGCACAATTATCAAATAACACATGGCACATGAACAGTTTAAGAAAGCAAGAATAATTAAGTAAGAGCACAAACAATAATCATACTCTAGAAGGAAATGATCGGAGATATACGAATAAAATATGCCTCTCAAGTCAGGTAGGAATTCATCCTCGAGGTCCTACACTGACACCCAAAGTGGACAAGGGTCAGCGCTTGAGATAAGTCGGTATCAATAACTAAATCAAGAACGAGACTCTGCCCAGGACGTACTCTCGTAATCAAGACACATGATGAATATCATGTATCACATGATACGAGAGCAGATGAGTGAGACGAGAAAGTTGCCTTCACTCTTCGAATATAAAACTCAAGGAATTATAATAAATAAGACTCAAAACTTACCTAAAATCTGACCGCCTTCAGCCAACCTTTGCTCTAATACTCCAAATTCTTCTTACCTTTGTCCCTGCCTTCCCTGGCCCTGCTGTCCAACCTGATGTTGCACTTGTCGATACATCTGATCTTGCATCAGTAATAGGCGCTGGGCTAGTGGCCTCACTGCTAGTGCTGGCCCTTGATACGGTGCTACCTCTGGAGCTGGCAACATCGAAAACCGTTAAGCTGGCCCTCCTAGCCTCTGCATCATAGGACAATTGGGAATCCTATTGTCTGGACTGCCACACCTCAAGCATAATCCATTAGCTGAACAACACACATCCCTAGTGTGCCCTCCCTTACCACAGTAAGTGCAATCCACTGGTGCTTCCTGGCGCTGCTGCTGGTTCCTCTGTTGCTGTTGTCGAACTGGTGTAGTCACAATTGTCGTGACTGGTGCTACATCACGATAACGGACGCCAGGTGCTGGTGCTGACGTCCGAGGTACTGCTCCTCCCCCAGCACTCTGCGTATGAGACCTCTTCTGGCCCCCAATCCTTGCTGATAACCTTTGAATAGTAAGCTCGTGCCTCCGAGCCGCCTTCAATACTGCATCGAATGTCTAGTATTCGTTCCCCTCGACCAGCTATAAAATCTCTAGGTGAAGTCCCTGCTGGAACCACATTGCTCTCTCTGGCTCTGTCGCCACCATCATCCGAGCAAACCTACCTAACCTGCAGAACTCCGCTGCATAACCATCCACCGTCTTACCAGCCTGCTTGAGACTGATAAATCTCTGCTGTAGCTTATACCGCGCTACCACGCCAAAGTACTTGGCCTTGAATCTGGTACTGAAGCTATCCCTAGGAACAAGACGCCTCATTCCAACCTTTTCCGATGCCTACCAATCGCGGGCGAGATCCTGAAGCAATAATCTGACTTGGTCAACCTTCTCTTCTGTTGGAACCTTTGCTACGGTCAATATGGCCTCTGTATCCTGAAGCCAAGCATCTGCCGTGATGGCATCCTCCGTGCCGTCAAAATATCTCGGGTTAAGTCGACAAAACCTTTCGGACACTCCAGAATCATTCCTGACACTTCTCTCAAGGGCTAATTGCAACCCCTGATTCTGTAGCACATTCTGTTCTTGTTGTCGGGTTTGTTGTTGTTGTTGGGCTGCCGTCTGGCGTTGCTGGGCCTCCAATAACCCTCTAATAATCTGCAATAGTGCCGGCGCATCTAGTGCTACTGGTACTTCCGGCATTACTGGAGGTATGGGATCCTCTGGCCTCTGTAGCTCAACTGGCTCATGTTCGGTAACGTTCTCGATGTGAATCTGTCCAGGTAGAGGGGCTACCCCTTGTTGATCTCCAACTGGTCCCTGAACTACTGGATTCTCTTCCATGACGGCTCCTCCAATAGCCGAGAACAATGTGACCCTAAAGGAAAGGATACAAGATATCAAAAGACAGGACGGGAAAGAATCGAGGATGATAATCAAGTTAGCAATTAAGGTGAGAGAAGGAGAAGACGAATCAGGAGATCAGGGGGACATATTTTGATTGAGACTCGTATAATCGCAATACCCCACAAGTATGAGAAACAGACCTGCATGGGCCACCACTAAAACCTTGTCACACCCCAGTACCGGAATACTGCGACGGACTAGGCCAGCTACACCGTATGAGGTATCTAAACATCATACGACGATCGTGGCTGTCAAGAGACAAGGGGTACATGCTACAATCAGGTCTCCTATGGTCCCACAGAGCATCTATGTCTCAATCAATCAAAATAAGAAGCAGTAAATAATGATCATATAAGACAAAGCAGTAAGGCGTCCCCGACGCTTCATCAAAATGATTCATGAGTCTAGCTATACAAAATGATGAGCTAGTTTCGAGAGTCAATAGTACATAACTATAGTCAGCTGCAGTCTGATTTAATTATAATTATGCAAAGGAAACTAGTGTCCAGAACTGCCGGCTAAACAAGTGCCGGTGGCTAAATGCCAAGTACAAAATAGAAGATATTAGAGCAGTGAAGAAGAAACCCACTCATGGTCCCTGGCGCCCATACTCCTGGTATGCACTATTGTTCGGGTGGAAGGCTGGATCCTCTGGGGCTGCTACAAGATCTGGCCAAACAAAACCAGCGGGGTCAGGCCCCGAATAGCAAGTACCACAAGGGAGCACAAAAGAGTGAGATAAATCCAATGAGTTAAATAAGACCTGATTTACGAGTTATAGGCTTATACCATATCATCGAGACAATACGACACCCTTACAACCAAACAAGGTCAAACAGTGCCAATATCGTGCCGAGATAAGATATATCCTATAGCCATAGGCAGGTAAAAGGGCTTCTGATCGCAACTTCGGTCCATAGCCCATCGCAGCACAATAGCCCAACCCAACAACCAAACAAGGACATGGGTTGGACCACGCACCACGATAGTCCATGTTCCTCAGTTGCTAACAGAAAAAATATATCACAAAACAAGTCAGCTTACAAGCGGCCAATCAATCCTACGGCTTTCTATGATTTGTCTGGGTTATCCCAGTAATGTAATATATAGGAATCCTTAGATCATGTCAACCCAGCAGGGCTAGCCAAACCATATAATATACATATACACATAGCACTTTGATTATGCACCGGTCCCCCGTAAGGCCACCGTGCTAAAACATATAACACATAGCACGTAGGAGTCGGATATAGTCATCCACTATAGGCGGATGAAACTGTATCCGTGGTGGCCAACCCGACACGCCAGGGCTGGACCTAGAGTAGCTAGTATGGCACGATCTCGGGATTCCGTTTCCACCCAATGCATCTACCAAATTAAGTTGCTTAGATTAACCATATCTTGATAATGGAATTACATGTCGTGGTCACATGGTCATCCTCCTATATGTCGTACCATAGTATGTGTACCTTAAGTATGAATCCACATCGGCCCGATCTAGATCCATGCTTAGTGTAATGCTTCAAATAACAATCAACATACCACGACACTATTACTGACCAATTACCATGACTGTACTGGAAGGTACACATATATTGACATATAACACGAATGATCACTTAGCACGTAGAGTCACACCTCAGTGCACTCATTAAATAGTACCGCAGTGCATACTAATATTATATCTCAATACACACTTAGAACATGTACCAGCACGTATACAGGTAATCAGGTCAGGAACATGGTCAAGTCAGTAAGTCACTCGGACTCCTCGTGACATAAAAGTCACATATGAATTCTGGTTAAAGTGAGACATGAGGACCCTTGAAGCCAATACAAAGATCTACAACTTTTATATTTTGAGTTTTTCAAGATTCTAGCTACAAAACAACTTAAACAGGCAAAAACAGTTAAATAGAGCAATTCTGGCGTATGGAATTCCTGCACCATCGGTGCGTGGGATTCCTGCACAATCGGCGCGTGAAATTCCTGCACAATCGGCGCGTGGGATTCTTGCACCAATCGGCACGTGGGATTCCTGCACAATCGGCACGTGGGATTCCTGTACCAATCGGCGCTTGGGATTCCTGCACAATCGGCGTGTGGGATTCCTGCACCAATCGGCGCGTGGAATTCCTGCACAATCGGCGGGTGGAAAACTCACGTTGTGTTTTCAGTACATGCGCGTAGGGAACCTACGCGCATGCCACGCTCGGAGTTATGGAATGCGTTGTCGGGACTTTACAGCGCATGGCCTCCCGGGCGCATGGGAGTCATCGTCCCCAAACAGCAAGTTCAGCCATGAAAGTTCCGAAAACTTGCCATGGCCATAACTTCCTCATTCGAAGTCGAAATCCAGCGAAACAAAAGCCAAAACTGAATGAAATTGAATTCTCTACAACATAGAACCATTAGTTTTCAAAAAAACGAAGTTTGATAGAACAAAACTATGGAAATCTGTAAAACCCTAGTTATAGAAACTTAGATCTACACCAAACTAGCCATTAAAGTCAAAAACTCCAAGAACTAAACTTGTAGAGAATGAAGAGAAAAACAATATAGACAAATAATATCTAAGAAAAATCAAGAAATGAAAAATACAAGAATCTCTCCATTTGGTGTAAGATGTACTTACCTATTGGTTGGGAGGAAAATAAATGAAAATAGTGAATGAGGAGAGAGAGTGAGAAAAAGAATATATATAGGGGTTGGGTTGACTCAAAGAACCCTAAGCTTAAGCATGCTCTTAACCATGTGACTAATGACATGTTAATTGCTACATGATACAACTAATTAAATTAACTAAATAAAATTCTAACCACAATACGGTTCAGAAATTCTATCATCGAAACAGTGAACCACGCCTATAACCAGACAAGGACAAGGGGTGGCACACTAATTTGTGACGAGATAATGTTCCATGCCATGGCCAGTTACAAATACAGGATATATGCAATAAAGATACAGGTGCCAGATACCATATACATGAAAAATTAAAAAATTTACGTATTCCGGGCATGGGGAGTGACACCCCCAGAACTTCAGCTTGGGCTTGGTTCGCCATGATAACTTTATCAGAAGTTGGCTGTATGTGACGAACCATTCCTTGTCAGAGCAGACGTGGCAGGTCGTACCAGTGTCTATCCACCAGTCAGAGTCAGCCCCCACAGCTGTGACCTGAGCAATCATAGCAACAATGTTAAAAACCATAGAAACCTTGTGTCACGACCCGCTCCCAATTTTGGGATACAAGTACGTGTCCAAGTCCAGCCTACGCCGCAGCATCGGCGGTAGTACGCTGTCTATGATAACAATGGTCCACAACAAGCACAACACGCATATATATCATCTACAACTAAGCCAGCAAAAATCACTAAAATATCCAATGGTCTCAATACTATAAATATTAAAAATCCACTACAACTCAGAAAGTCTCGGGAACAAACCCGGATAATAGAAAATAAAATGGACAACTAACTCCATAACTATAACTACTAACTAATGCGAATCCATAAGGAAGAAAATATGCTAATTCGCATCAGTGCTGGAATCGGGTACGCCAGTGACGTTAGTGTCTCCAACATACTCACCGTAAACCTCTGGACAGATCACGTCGTCTACAACTGAAAAATGGTTATCCAGTCAGGATTGGAACAAGTACAAGTCTAACCACCATGATACAAGTACAATATAAAGTAATAAAACACTAAACATGGAAGGTAATGATCAATGGAAACAATGAACAATATGAACAAAAAATCATGAGATGGAAGAAACTGATAAGAAAAGTAACAAGCATGAAAAGTAAAGAGACTCATGTAAATACTCGTAGTGCACGTGTCGTGAGAAGTACAACGTTCCTACACATGGATGGCTTGGGCCAACGATGAGGTTATAAGGCCCGCCCCCATAAACGGGAGAGTTGCCAACAATACCAACTGGGCTTTGTCTACGTGCCTAGTAATTGTACCCCTCCAATATCCATACCTCACAATCACGAAAACACAATCACGATAACAATCAAGATAACAATGAGAAAACATGATCAATAGTCAACACTCAACTCTCGTGTGTGTAACAGTCAAGACACGGAAGATAGCATGTATAAGTGAAATATGACAATATAAAGTAAATGCACATGAAGGTGTCAACAAGTACTTGCCTGAACTCTTGGATGAATTGATTTCACAAGTTGAAGACAATATGAACTCCGGCCTAGAAGCTATCAAATCAAGCCATCATCCCACGAACCCCGTCGCACAAACAACCAAAAGTTAGATTTACAATTCCCACTCTAAAAATCCTAGAAAGTGGCTAATGGGTTAAATCAATTAATACTATTCTAATTCTAGAATAAATCATCTAAAATCCTATTTTAACCTATTTAATTCTGAAATAACTATCTACACACAACTATTTGGCCAAGGAAAGTCACGGTTCCAAATTCGGGACCCGTGGCACGCAAACCGAGATATACTGTTGACTAACTAGTCAAACATTATAAATTCAAGTTTGAGTGTGCGACGTAATAGATTTCAGTGCCATGAGTGCACTGGAATTGACCGTGCCATAAAATCACGATGTGGTCAAAAGTTATCGCCATTATGGCTAACCATGACCAAATCGATGGACCGTTGATCAAATCTGACTTCTATGAATAAAATAAAATACTAGATGAAACTATGAATTTCTTGAAAAATTTTATGTTGTAGAGCTTGGTGTCAGCTTTCCAAAACTTCAAACGGATCGCAAAACGGAGTTCGGGATCGCTCGGAATCTCGAAAACCGTACGACGTGTTGATTTTTGGACAACCGACACTCAAATAATTATTCAGAAATTCGAGATCAAAATTACCAAAATTAAAATATATATTCAGAAACCTAACCTCGATACGCTTCTAACAAAAAAAACGGTGCATAAAAAGGATGTCTGGATCAACGGCAAACCCTCCGTGAAGTCGAAGAACCCAATCAAACTCTCCCACAAAAAACTGCTGAATAAAATAGGGTTTTCGGAAAACCTAATAATCTAATATATATATATATATATATATATATATATATATATATATATATATATATATATATATATATATACAATAGGAGTCGGTGGCTGGCTAAGTCGGTGGCTGGCTCTGCCACGTGGCAGCATTCTATGCGCCCATAGCTGGATCCAGCGGTCCACAATAATCCGAGCTTGGCTCGGGCCAGCTCAGCCCTTTTGAGCTCGGCTTCCTAATAAGGAAGCCCACGTGGCTCCACCCATAGGCTGACGGGTGGGCCTGCCCCTCCCCGCTTCAGCGGCTGACGGGTGGTCCCGCCCTGCGGCTGACAGGGTAAATATGTTTTAGAAATAGGTTTTTAATTACAGAAAATTAAATAAAAAAATCAAAAAAAATCCTAAAAATTCCAAATAAATCCCAAAAAATTCCTAAAAATTCCTAGAAAAATATAAAAAATATTCTAAGGGTTCTAGAGCCCAAATAAATTATTTAACCTCAAAAATACCCTCAGGTGTTCTCACAATAAATCCTAGAAGCTTAGAAAATTAATAAAATCATATATAAAATTTTTCTAAAAATCTTCTAAAAATCCAAGAAATTCTAAAATAGTAAAATAATACTCTAGAGGCTGTCTGGGGACCCTGGGGACCACATATGTCCTAGTTTTACTATACTTAAGCCATAGGCTTAGGTACGCACCCTTGTGATCCCAAATTAAAACTCCATTTACCTACGATTCAAACCATTATATAAATAATAATAATAAACAAAAAAAATGCTCTCTAAAATAAATAAATAATTTTTGGGAGACAAGTGCTACAAACTATCCCCCTTAAAAGATTTTTGTCCTCAAAAATCAAAACATCACAAATAGTATAGTATAATACCTAACTCTTACAACAATAATTTCTTATTCTAAGTCATAGAGAGATAATGGCTAGGAACATAAGTGAATTAACAACTAACTAAGCATGCATAACAACTAAATCTAAAGAAGGCTTTCAAGGAAACATATTTAAGTTACCTATGTCTTGGGGTTGAGTCACAGCCACAAATGCTTGTCCTTGACGTTGTACTCCCCCAAACTGCTGTTGCAAAACTGGCTTATGAGCTGGTGCTGCGGGACATTCTCGCACTTGGTGGTCTGGTGCTCCACAAAGGAGACAAAGTCCTAACCTCTTCCTACAATGGTCTCCCTTGTGTCCTTCTTTTCCACAATAATTACACTTAGGCTTGGGTGGGATAGGATGCTGTTGTGGCTGGGATAATACCACCCTAGTTGGAGGTTGATGCTGGATTTGAAGGGTCTTCTGAGAAATATTAGGACGTTTAGATGGTTCTTGATGACTACCATCTCTACCTCTCTTTTGGGAAGCTACTTTCTGCCTTAGGATAGATTCTTGATGCCTAGCTGCATTCAAGATATCTGTATAGGATGTTGGGTCTACTGACGCTGTTAAATTCTGCAACTTGTAATTCAGCCCAGAATGGAACTTCTCCGCCTTCTCTTCTTCTGTAGATACAAGAGTAGGAGCAAAACGACTCAAGCGACTAAATTCTGTATCATATTCGTCCACTGTCATGCTCCCCTACTCTAGTCGTATGAATTGATCCCGTAGCTCCTTTCGAACAGTGGTGGGGAAGAACATGGTATTGAAGAGGTCCGTAAACTCTTCCCATAACACATTCTTGCCCAACCGTCTTTCTTGTGCTGTCCACCAATGATGTGCATTGTCCTTGAGCTGTAACTTCATTGCTTTTATCCATTTCTCCGGTGGCAGCTCCGATGCCTCTAGTAGTGTCTCTATCTCCACTAGCCAGTTGGTGACTTCTATAGGTTTCTCTGAGCCAGTAAAGGGAGGTGGGTTCATCTTGCGAAACCCATCAATAGTACCCACACGATCTTATCGTGTTTCTACGCTCCTCTCCAAAACATTTGCATGTCTCTGCTGAGTCTCCATCATGCCTTGGAGTAACGTAAGGAGATGAGCTCCATCCACAGTTACTCCTTGGGTTGGGGCTGTTGGTGGTGGTGGTGGAAGATCCTCAGCACTAACCCTATCTTATTGATGGTTAGAAGGCTCTACGAACTCGGTACTCTCTGCTGTCGATCCCTCGGGTTCGGGAGTAGCATATGGGTTAGCTACCCTTTTCCCTTTACGGATTACACTGCGCCTTGTCTCAACCATTACGAACTAAAAGGAAAAAGGATGTGGTTAGAATGGTAGATACAACATATCGAAGAAATTATGGACGGAATCAAGCAAGATGCAAATTAGGAGACAATAAGATCCTAAGATAAAATAGACTCACAAGGTTGGAAATCCTATTTGTGGATGATATAACCTCCTAACTTCAAATCTATTCGCAGGCTCGTAGTAGTACAACTAACTTAAGCACTACCACGAGTTCGCAGTCTTTTGCAAAATTGGACCTGCATGGGCTACCATAAAAACTTGTCACGACCCACTCCCAATTTTGGGATACGAGTACGTGGCCAAGTCCAGCCTACGCCGCAGCATCGGCGGTAGTACGCTGTCTATGATAACAATGGTCCACAACAAGCACAACACGCATATATATCATCCACAACTAAGCCAGCAAAAATCACTAAAATATCCAATAGTCTCAATACTATAAATATGAAAAATCCACTACAACTCAGAAAGTCTCGGGAACAAACCCGGATAATAGAAAATAAAATGGACAACTAACTCCATAACTATAACTACTAACTAATGCGAATCCATAAGGAAGAAAATATGCTAATTCGCATCAGTGCTGGAACCGGGTATGCCAGTGACGTCAGTGTCTCCAACATACTCACCGTAAACCTCTGGACAGATCACGTCGTCTACAACTGAAAAATGGTTATCCAGTCAGGATTGGAACAAGTACAAGTCTAACCACCATGATACAAGTACAATATAAAGTAATAAAACACTAAACATGGAAGGTAATGATCAATGGAAACAATGAACAATATGAACAAAAAATCATGAGATTGAAGAAACTGATAAGAAAAGTAACAAGCATGAAAAGTAAAGAGACTCATGTAAACACTCGTAGTACACGTGTCGTGAGAAGTACAACGTTCCTACACATGGACGTCTTGGGAAAACGATGAGGTTATAAGGCCCGCCCCCGTAAATGGGAGAGTTGCCAACAATACCAACTGGGCTTTGTCCACGTGCCTAGTAATTGTACCCCTCCAATATCCATACCTCACAATCACGAAAACACAATCACGATAACGATCAAGATAACAATGAGAAAACATGATCAATAGTCAACACTCAACTCTCGTGTGTGTAACAGTCAAGACACGGAAGATAGCATGTATAAGTGAAATATGACAATATAAAGTAAATGCACATGAAGGTGTCAACAAGTACTTGCCTGAACTCTTGGATGAATTGATTTCACAAGTTGAAGACAATATGAACTTCGGTCTAGAAGCTATCAAATCAAGCCATTATCCCACGAACCCCGTCGCACAAACAACCACAAGTTAGATATACAATTCCCACTCTAAAAATCCTAGAAAGTGGCTAATAGGTTAAATCAATTAATACTATTCTAATTATAGAATAAATCATTTAAAATCCTATTTTAACCTATTTAATTCTGAAATAACAATCTACACACAACTATTTGGCCAAGGAAAGTCACGGTTCCAAATTCGGGACCTGTGGCACGCAAACCGAGACAAACTGTTGACTAACTAGTCAAACATTATGAATTCAAGTTTGAGTGTGCGACATAATAGATTTCAGTGCCATGAGTGCACTGGAATTGACCATGCCGTAAAATCACGATGTGGTCAAAAGTTATCGCCATTATGGCTAACCATGACCAAATCGATGGACCGTTGACCAAATCTGACTTCTATGAATAAAATAAAATACTAGATGAAACTATGAATTTCTTGAAAAATTTTATGTTGTAGAGCTTGGTGTCAGCTTTCCAAAACCTCAAACGGATCGCAAAACGGAGTTCGGGATCGCTCGAAATCTCGAAAACCGTACGACGTGTTGATTTTTGGACAACCGATACTCAAATAATTATTCAAAAATTCGAGATCAAAATTACCAAAATTAAAATATATATTCAGAAACCTAACCTCGATACGCTTCTAACAAAAAAAAACGGTGTGCAAAAAGGACATCTGGATCAACGGCAAACCTTCCGTGAAGTCGAAGAACCCAATCAAACTCTCCCACAAAAAACTGCTGAATAAAATAGGGTTTTCGGAAAACATAATAATCTAATATATATATATATATATATATATATATATATATATATATATATATATATATATATATATATATATATATATATATATATACAATAGGAGTCGGTGGCTGGCTAAGTCGGTGGCTGGCTCTGCCATGTGGCAGCATCCTATGCACCCATAGCTGGATCCAGCGGTCCACAATAATCCGAGCTTGGCTCGGGCCAGCTCAGCCCTTTTGAGCTCAGCTTCCTAATAAGGAAGCCCACGTGGCTCCACCCATAGGCTGACGGGTGGGCCTGCCCCTCCCCGCTTCAGCGGCTGACGGGTGGGCCCTCCCTGCGGCTGACTGGGTAAATATTTTTTAGAAATAGGTTTTTAATTACAGAAAATTAAATAAAAAAATCAGGAAAAATCCTAAAAATTCCAAATAAATCCCAGAAAATTCCTAAAAATTCCTAGAAAAATATAGAAAATATTCTAAGGGTTCTAGAGCCCAAATAAATTATTTGACCTCAAAAATACCCTCGAGTGTTCTCACAGTAAATCCTAGAAGCTTAGAAAATTAATAAAATCATATATAAAAATTTTCTAAAATTTTTCTAAAAATCCAAAAAATTCTAAAATAGTAAAATAATACTCTAGAGGCTGTCTGGGGACCCTGGGGACCACATATGTCCTAGTTTTACTATACTTAAGCTATAGGCTTAGGTACGCACCCTTGTGATCCCAAATCAAAACTCCATTTACCTACGATTCAAACCATTATATAAATAATAATAATAAACAAAAAAAATGCTCTCTAAAATAAATAAATAATTTTCGGGAGACAAGTGCTACACCTTGCTAGGCTCACCTTGCTCAGCTTATTTGGGCTTAGATTTGCATTCACTCTTGTAGTGACCCTTCTTGCCACAGTTGAAGCAAGTCACGCGGGACTTGAACTTCTGTTGCTTGAACGAAGGACCCTTCACTTTCAGATTTGTGGAGTCCTTCTTCTTGTGATGAGAAGCCACATGCTTTCCCTTAAACTCTTTTGTCTGCACCAAGTTGGCCTTAGCCAGTTGGTTGGATAGAGAGTCCATCTTCTGTCGAGATCGCATTTCGTCCTCAACATGGATCTCTTGTAGGAGATCTTCCAAGCTAATGTCTAGCTTCTTCCAATGCATTCTAGCATAGAAGTTGCTCCAACCAGCAGGAAGTTTTGAGACTATCCCTCCAACGACAAACTTGTCGACGAGGGGCATCTTCTCGTCATCTAACTTCTGGCACAACTTCAGGAATTCCTTCACTTGAGGTAGCATCTCCATCTCGTCTTCGAAGAGCCACTTGTGGTACTTCTCGATGATGAAGATTTTGGACCTGTTCTCATCATCTTTATATAGCTTACCCAAAGAATTTAAGATCTCTTTGGCCTTCACCTTCTTGGAATATGACTCTGCCAGAGAGTCTTTCATAGAATTGAGAATCAGCAGTTTACATATGTTGTTTTCTCTCTTCCATTTGCTCTGCTTGACGAGTGTAGCAGCAATAGCATCGACAGTTCCTCCTTCTGGAATCATCGATTCATCCTCAATCAACACATGGTCTACGTCCACGAGTTGAAGATTAAGGATGACCTTCCTCTTCCTGATTTGGAAATGTTCTCCGTCGAATTTCTCCAACTTGTTAAAGTTGGTATCAATGAGTGAAGCACGAGAGTTCTCCATATACAAGGATCTTACTTTGAGATTATTAGTCCCGGGGCTTGATCAAAGATGGTAGACTCGATATCAAGATCAGAGGTTCATACAAACGTTTCACCTTCTGATAATTCTCGAGATCCAAGAGGAACACTATAGTATGAATCTGATTACAAAAGCAACAATAATCAAAAAATGAATCTCACGTTCTTCCTCGCAATCGCAGTTGCTGACGGACAGAACTGAGTTCAGAAAATAAATCTCACGTTCTTTCTCGCAATCGCAGTTGCTGACGAACAGAACTGAGTTACAACTCAAATGAAGGAGAAAAAAGAAGAAAAAATAAAAAAGAAAGAAGAAGAGGAAAGATTCTTGCTGGGGTGATTAAGATCACCGTTGCTCAAAGCAAGATTCGCCCCAACACGATCTGCTTCCAGGAACCCGCAAGTTCACGAAGAACTTCTGGAACGCTCGTAAGTCAATATTTGAGACTTGAACGGGCTTCCTGGATTTTACAGACTCCCTTAACTCTCTTCTTGGTACATCTTTCAAATGAGGCCAAGGGGCTCTATTTATAGAGTGGAGTGAGACTTCGCCTCTTCTTCTATCCGATGTGGGACTAAAATACCAATACTCAAAAATAGAGTTTGATATTTTAGATCATCCCACAATCAGCATGGAAGTGTGCCAGTCCACGCCTACCTCCCGAACACTCCCGTGCATGCACGAGACATCCTGGAGTCCGTGTCCGAGTCCGAGTCCGTACAGCAAAAATTAACTTGCATCCTTGTTAGAATTAATCCTTTTTCCTTCTAGGAAAATACTCCAACATGGCACACACTTGTGCCCCACCACACCTCATGTGCACACCTCAACACAAGCAATTATGTTGAGATACTCACCATTTAGTGTAGCCGATGTGGGACTATCTTTCCTAGTCCAAAGGCAAAAACACCAACAAATTTAACTCTCAAAAGACTCCTATAATAATGTGAACTTTTTAAACTAAAATAAAGGATATAATAAAAAAATTGTTGCCACCAAAATTTGAACTAAGGGTCACTAATGTGTAAATTTAACATGATAACCAGTAACCACTACAATATAATTTTTTGGTGTCACATAGCATATTCTTATTCTATTATATATACACTCATGTTAGTACCTTTTTAGTCTTTATGTATCCTGAACCGTTGTCCAGTTTGTCATGGATCAAGGTCGTCGCTAAAAGGCAGCTCTGTGATACCCTGATTGGATTCTTGACAGAATAATGGTTATCTTTTGGTCCAGTGGAAGGAATGTGGTGTTCACAATGCAATAAGGGTACACTATGAATCAAAATCTATCCTTACTTTGATCTTAAAACAATGTCAAAATAAGGGAGGGATATCGATACATTCCATTCCTTACTTGCCAGGCTCAACAAGAATACATGTTGATTCATGAGATAAAGAACAAAAATAAACTGCGGAAGCGTACCTGAATCCATTGATTGGTTTGACGGATCGTGAAGCAGACGTCTCTTTACGGGGTTTAATCTTCCAACTTGCTACGACCCTTAATGGCAAAGAGGAATCTGAATCCTTTGTCCTTCTCTTTCTGTTGATGGGGATGCAGAAGAGAAAAAAAATTCTCTTTGGTGGCCGTATGAGTTGGGGATCATAACCCTAATGAATGAATGAATATATATATATATATATATATATATATATATATATATATATATATATATATATATATATATATATATATATATATATATGAGGAAAATGTACCTAAGGTCGACCTTAGGTAAGTTACCTAAGGTCGACCTCATTTTCCTCACTTTACAACATTTTTTTCTTGAATTTTTTTTATGGGATTCATCTACACCTTATTGATTGGCAACATACCAAATTTCAAGAAAAAAATATATTATTTAGCCCCCTATCTATCCCTTGCAAAATCGACGGTGTAGCAGCAAAGTTTTAGACCGTCGATTTTGCAAGGGATAGATAGGGGGCCAAACAATATTATAATCACTTGAAATTTGGTATGTTGCCAATCAATAAGGTGTAGATGAATCACATAAAAAAATTCAGGAAAAAAATGTTGTATGAGGTCGACCTTAGGTACATTTTCCTCTATATATATATATATATATATATATATATATATATATATATATATATATATATATATATATATATATATATATATATATATACCCTTGTCAAATTAGGTTTATCTCCGGTATCTACACATTATTTCCATGACAATTATACCCTTAAGCCAATTTTTCAAATATACTACTTTAATTTGACTTGATTATTTAGATAGTCCAACATAATTAATTTTACATGTGTGGCCCCTAATTATTGAATAATTCCAACAAGCTTCCACTAGGCCACATATGTTACCTTATAATTGTGTTAACCTTAGTAAACTCACAAATTGCTATCTTAATCTTTAGGATATATCCGAACAATCTCGTCTATTAACCATATCAATATAGGATCAATCGGCTTTTGTCACATTTAATGTAACTAAACCATCAAGGATCACATATACCGATATAGCTAAATGGCATAGATCAATCATGGATGCATAGCATGAAAATTATACGCAATGTGATCAACACATGTCTATTTCCAACTGGCCTCCTGAACTTTAGTGAGATCAATACCTTAACATAATGAAAACATAATGAATTGATTTTTTCATATATATGATCAGATAAATATCCAAATACTTTAATACATAAATGTGTCCAAAACCAAATATCACCCAAATACATAAAATACAAACTCCAACTATATTGCCATATACTTAATTAAGATGACACCCATATGAGCAGTATGCTCATAAAAGACCTTGGGTGATAATATTTTTGTGAGCGAATCCGCTAATATGGAGTTTGTCCTTATGTGCTATATGGACACTTTAACCATTCTAAATTCTTTCCTTCATAACTAGAAAATTTATGTCAATATCCTTTGACTTATACAAGTTTCTGTTGTTATTGGAATACATTATTACTGATTTATTGTTACACCATAATTTGAGTGGTCTTTCAACACCCTCCTGCAGGCGCAATCTTGTGACAGAATTTTGCAACTATATTTCCTGAATGGATGCATCACAATATGCTATAAACCTTATTGCCATGGTGGAAGAATTTATGAGTGTCTGTTTGACACCCATACAAAATGTATCTCCACCAGTCAAAAGGTAAATATAACCTGATGTGAATCTCCTGTCGTGTTGGCATCCAGCAAAATCGGAGTCGGAATACTTTATGATCTCCAAAATTATTCGATCTTCTGTACAGAGCATATAATTCCTTGTTATCTATTAATTACTTAAGTAGCTTGGCTGATATCTAATGATCCATCCCATATTTGCTTAAATATCTGCCTAACATCCCAACTATGTACGCAATATCGTGATCCGTGCATACTTGAGAATACATTAGACTCCCTACAACTGATCATGAACGAGAAATCTATTATATTTTCTTAATTTTAAGGCTAATCTAGGC